>NC_051171.1:133773126-133980626 GCF_013339725.1 Rhipicephalus microplus
ATACGGTCTTTGCCCTCGAGTCGTCTTATGCAAATAGGTGCATGAGGGATGCTGTAAGGTTTATGAAATCTTTATTAAGAAAGCAGGAAAAGAAGAAACCAGTGAGAACCCCTCTCAGCTGCCCGAACGCGACAACAGCAGAGAGGAATGGCCGCGCCGCATGTCCGAAAAGCATGGAAGGCAGTATTGCGCCTTCTCAGCTTCAGCGTTGTACAGCTGCTGCACCACCAGCGCCTGCAGATCACAGCGGTCGAATATAGGCGGGTACAGAGGCGTGCCCCTGACGTCGTCGGTGCGTCACGCTGACGTCACGGCTTTGATTTCCCCTTGGAGTTTTCTTAGGAGAGAGAGTTTGAGTAGGAAAGGATGAAACAAACTACGGCGGAGAGGTTGAATGGGAGAAGCGGGCAGCTGATTGGTTTTGCAAAGGAATCGAAAAAAAAGTTGAAGAAGAAGGAGGGATCGGTGGGCGAAGGAGGCGTTGGAAGGACGGGAGAGGCATTCGACTGGCCACAGTCTCAGATGGAGATTGAAACAAAGCCTTTCGCAAGCATCGCGCGCTCGCTTCAAGTTGTATGCGTTTTTCGGTGCACGAATCGTTAATTGTTAGCTGGTGGAAATGCCGAGACCTGCTTGCTTCGCGATTTGACTTGAACGCAGCGCGCCACTTAGGGCTGTCACGCTGCGCTTTTCGCGTGGAACGTACTTTCGAACTGTTGTATCATGAAACTTTAATCACGTAACCTGTTCTTCTATGTGTTTAAAACTGCTGCTATCTTTCCTTCACACTCACAAAGATGAACGTAAACATCGATGCAAAAAAAAATTATGCTTGCACTATCAGATGTTATGTGATCTAGACCGATCTTGACCCATTGGCATTTATGTACTGTACTACAATGCGTGTCATTCATAGAATTGAAAATCAGTTATACTTTTTAGGCGATCACTGATGTCGTAAGCTACGCAAGGCGGTTGTAGTGCGGTCTTATATTAAATATGAGACCAGTGCGTACGCGAAGTGGGTGCCTTTTTCTGCGACTATCGTCCACGTGTTTTATGCTGTTGCATAAGTAATACCTATACATAAATTTTGTTCGAAGCAGTTTAATAGGCGTTCTTTGGCGTCCACGTTTTACGTTCGTCCAGCGACGCGCACCAACACCCACACACACTCTTGAACTCATTCATTGAATGTGGCTTCTCCGCAGTAAGACGCATAGTGCAGAGAAGCCTACTCCTGTCCTTTTCGGTACTCTTTATTGTTTCTCATTCAGTTTCTTTTTTTTTATTGATGCAAGCTGCCCTTCATTGCGTTGCTGTACACGCTCAAAATCAATAATGCTGCCTGTGACAGCAAAAGCTCATGTTATTGATTGAATAACTGCCGTGTTGCGTGACTGGTTTAAAATTCACGCGTTTTAGAGCTTATCCTTTCTTTCTTTCTTCATCTTATCCTTTGCTGACTACGCGAATCTCTCGTGCGCTGAGAGGGAAATCTCATACCAGCTGCACATTCGTATACAAACCTCTGACACTCACTTGTCAGCAAAGCAACGCTTGAGACGGTTATTGTAAGAACTGACAGAAGAGAAAAAAATAATAAAATTTAAATTAGTCTTTTACATTTGCAGGACGTCCTCCACCTTGGGTTCTTTAACATGCAAGAAAATCTCAATTTGTGCACTTTCGCATTTGCACCCGTTTATACGCATTCACCATGAACTGGAATTGAACCCGCCTCCTTGAGCTCTACAGGGCAATATCTTATCCCCTCATCTACGGCTCGATCGAGTTGTACTGAAAGCTGTAGCAGATCACTTGACTGGCTTTTGCCTGCTATGCGCGCAGGCACGCCCGATATGTACTGGCTTCATATTCTCCAGTCGATAGTGAACGCTCATCCAGTCTTCATGTGCCCTACAATATCTTTTGGCCCTACAATATCGATCTAAATTTATAGTTCTGCCTTAGCAAATGTTGCATTCATGCTAACAATTTTTTTCAGGGTTGTACATGAATTTTGTACTATAGTACGACTGTTTTCTCCCTTGGAAAAAACCTGAATTTTGAGCGGAAAGGAACAGTAGCTCAGTGTGTTTCACTTTGAATATCAGAATCCTTGACCAAGTGCCAGTTTCAAAAAATCTTGAGAAACGACGACTTCTCCAGTAGGATTTGATGGTTCACAAAAGTGTCTGGTGTTGGGGTTAAAAGCCTTTGAAAGTTCGCAGTTTGAGGACCTTATAGAAACATTGAGACAACCTAAGATTTTGCGTCAAGTGTAAGTGCTTGTGGTGTCCAACTGGACGAATCAAGGCAATATAAAACTCTGAAGTAGGCTTGTAAACGCAATTTATTGTCACCTATAAAACCGTGTTCATCGATCTGCACACAATAAAAAAGGAGCTCCAGATCTCTGAGATGGCGCAGAGGGCGACCATTTAATTGCTAACAAAATATACAAACTTTTCAGACAGCTTCATCTCTTGATAAGATGCCCGCACGCGCAGCAGCGGTCGTCAAAAGTGGAGATCACAGTCGGGACTAGACAAAAAAAAGCTGGTTAAATTAAGAACTGTACTGGGTATCCGCATCCATGTACCTTTCATGTGAGGTGGGAGGAAGTATTTTTGCAACCGTATCACAGCATGAGCACAGCAGTTCAAGGGCAAACAAAGGAAGGAGAGAGCATTTGCACAGTTGTGGATTGCAAGCTTGCGTTTTTCAGGACGAACAGAAGAAAGAATACAACAGGCATAGGAGGTCCCGCAGGTGAAGGTTATCTGTGCTTCTAACCCCAGGCGCTCAGCTGAGCTTCCCCCCAAACTGATGGGCAAAGGCCCCGCTTAAGGTAGGGCAGTTCAGACTTAACCAATTTCAGTAGTTCCGCATCACCCGGTTCGACTTACAACCAAAGTGGAACACGGCTAAGGCTCACTTAGGTTTCTGGCAGACATGCCTGTAACAAGGAGACATCACTGAAGCTAGCACGAAGGCAGTTCGTGTAAACATTGCTAAAGTTCGAGACCACGGTGAACAACATCCCGACACATAGTTCCTACTACACACTGCACCAGATTCTAATACAACAGGTAGCGTCACGGACAGAATTGCATATTACCTATAACTTCAGGTGGGACTCTCCTGAATTAGCACACCAATTGGTTACACACATCGAGAGAAACCATAGTTAAAAGCTAAGTAGACGCGAAAGCATGTAGCTTATTGGGAAGGTTTGCCTGCCCTGCGTACCAAGCCATGCAAATCTCTGCGCTGACAAAAACAAAGGCAACACAAGAAATAGTCAAAGGCAGAAGTTTTTTTTAAGTCCTCCTCCCAACAGCCCTGAAAAGTATCCAGGCCAACTATTGGCATTGTATTGCCAACGCAACGAAACCAGTGACTGCAGAACACCCGACAGGAAGAGTTCTGTTG
Organism: Rhipicephalus microplus; assembly: GCF_013339725.1. Lineage (NCBI taxonomy): Eukaryota > Metazoa > Arthropoda > Arachnida > Ixodida > Ixodidae > Rhipicephalus > Rhipicephalus microplus. Next base: position 133,776,565 of record NC_051171.1, read on the forward strand.
CCAGAAAAAAAAATAAAAAATTTGGGCTGCAAGAAATAACAATGCTTAAAAAAAAGAACGATAAGAAAAGCTACCACCAAATACGTGAACAGTCGTATGTTGTCTGTGCTCGTATATAGCTGCAACTCGAGAAGTCTTTACAAGTTAAAGCAGGTATTCATTACCAACACTGCTTCAGCTCAGCATGAATAAAGCCATCTCGTTAGCCAGATGCCTTATTGAAAAAAAAAAAAAAGAAGCTGGCTCAGAACTCCATCAATATCCGATTTCCGCTGCATTTGCATGCCACCAAAACTTGCACACACAAAATGAATTCATGGTAAGGAATGGAGGCAGCAAACATGGTTCCACGCTTTCAAGTAAGGTACACAAATTTGGCCTATCGCCACTTCGCTGAAATGACGAACTACAGCACGTTTCTTAACATTTGTGGAAGTTAAAACAAAAACTACACTCTGGAACAACCAACGCCATTCCTAGCCTTCCGGTACGTTTCCTTTAGCAAGGAACCTGCTAAACAAAAGCAATAAACGCATAAAAGAAACTTGGATGCACGTTCTGGAAACTTTTATATTAAAACAAACTCAAGAAACGTTTGAAGTAAAAAAGAAAACAGCCATCTTCACATAGAGGTGTGTTCTTAGCAAGTATGTAATGGTAAATCTAAAGAACCTATGTACCTAACACAAGAAAGAACTAGAAATAGCACTTTCGGTAATGCACAGGAAAAAAAAAAAACATCTCGCGGCAAGAAGAAAAGCAACACAACAAGAGGAGTATTTAACCACCCTTTTTTTAGCTTTGAACTTCCACAAACCCCGCCCCTACCCACATTTGATAGAACAAATAAATTAGGAAATGATCTGCACACACCGCATGCAGCAAGACAAGCAGTGTGCTCGCAGTTTGCCGAGAAATGATAAAAACAAACCACAAAAAGATGTATATGCATTTAGGAAAGTGTCCTTGGGAGGCTTCGAGAGTACACACGAATAACAAGCAAAATAGAATGTACAGTAGATGAACATATGAATGGAGGGGGGGGAAGTGGGGTGCACATTTGTTCATTCCGACGATAACACACCACCAGTCATGTAACAGCAGCAGAGCCGGAGGATTGAAGAAACGGTGGGTCTCAATTCTTCTAAAAGTTCCCTAGGAGACGACAGTAGCAGATGTCGCAAAACGGAGAGAGTCTCTTCCCCATGTTCGATCGAGGGGTCCGGCCGCCTCGCGTCAAAGGTGGGAGCGAGAAGTGTGGGGAGGGGGGGGGGGGCGAATGTTGCCTCAAGAGTGTGCACGAGCACGAAGAGATAGTAACGGGAGTCCCATTTTGGCCGCTTGCTTGACGAGTCACGTCATGTACCTCATGAGTGCCCGCAGTGCATAGAGAAGTTCGGCTTGCATGCGTGCTTCCAGAATCATGATTGTTACGTGTACCTGGGGGAGAAAAAAAATGCATCATAAATATGGGTTTAGGCATCTACAATTTCAACTTATTCCCACTTTCGATCTTGGAAACATAATGAACGCTGTGAATTGCAGCATGAGCAGCATTGCACAAAGATAATGCAGCTGTGGTATATATTTTGGATTTTACATGCCATCAACATCTGTGCATGGCCAGGCTGCTTCACTGATCAAAAGAGCACCTGATAAGCCCTAGTTATTGTGAAGAAAGTTTCATTACACTATTTTTGTAGCCAAATTTAAAAGTTAGTATAGACAGAAACTGCGAAAAAAAAGATTTTTCAGCAGTTTACAGCAAAAGCCAAGGAAAGCATACAACACATGGACTAGATTAAGTACCAATACATTAGATTCACAAGCTTTTTCTAGTTGGACTGTATGTTCATAGCTATTAGTAGATCATTTGCTTGCTAAACTATCTGTGCTTTCCAGTTAAGTGAACAGCCATGAAAGTGCTCCCACTGGCTCCATTAGCTGATGCTAGTTAATAGAACTTTCTTAGCATTTATAAAACTTTCTTCCTACTTTTCAAGATTTGCAAGTTGAGCTACAAGGCGGACTCTTGCAAAAGGAAACACTTTCGGCCACTAATGTAGCACTAGTCATGCCAGTGCAATAACTACGCACATTATTTTATTTATTTAGCAATACTGCAGACCACTTCGTGGTCCATGTCGGAGGGGTTGCTCTCCAGAAAGGAGGCTGGAATAGATATTTACCTTTTCAGCGTACTTGAACTCCCTCATGACATTGTCGTAGTCCTCTTTGGTCATGCGATCTGGGTAGCAGCACACAGCCTTGATGTACTCTTTCAGGTCCCGGTCCAAGAGTTCATTAACCTCCCGGTAATCGTAGTCATCGTGTCTGATTCCATAGATGCACTGGATGTAGTTCCAGACTGCTCTCCGGAACATGGACGTGTCCACGTTTGTTTTACTCCCCATTCTAGACACATGAAGAAGACAAAGGGCTCAAATCAGTAAAAGAAACTGCAGCCATGTTTGAATAATGAGCTCGATATTTCATAAAGCAACGGGCACGCCCAAGCTTAAAATGTCTGAAAATTTAAGAGCGCAGCTTGCGTTAACAGTTTGTATCAGTTTGTGGTTTGTGAATTTGGAAACCTAAACCAGTACATGAATATGTGCAACACATTAAATAACCCAGGCATGCAAGATGAGGCAACGAAGCATTATTGGGCATGGGATGTTCTAACCGAATGATTACTAGTCTACCCCTTTTCCACTAGCACGAATTATAACAAATCCTTTGAAGGCAAAGCACCTCACATACATTTTCTCCTGCAATAATGTTGATCATCCCTGTACAGCGATGCTGAATAATGTCAAGCACTAGATACTCACGTGTAGTAAGTGAGGTTGTAGGCCACCTTGAACTTCTCGTTGAGGAGCTCCCCGACGTCGTTGTATAGTCGGTTTACAAGGGAGTAGCCGTGATCTTCCCAGGAGTAATCCTGTATCCGGAATGTTGGAATTTCCGAGACTCCCCGCCGAGAAAAGTCTTGGTAGCCAAAGTCGGGGTCCGTGATGAACTGAGACAAGTCACTCTTGGGGACACTGCGCCGAGCTGCCAAAAGCTCGCCACCGTTGCATTCCGTGTTGAAGCAGCGAGCCCTCTCCTCCAACGTTAACTCATTGTAGCGTTTTTCAGAGATGTTCTTCATCCTCTGCATGATGGTCTCTACAGTAGTATGCCCATTCTGCAAAAGGAACAAAAAATACTGCATTCAGGTCATTCGTATTTTTGGCATTACAAGCTATGTACGAGTGAGTCGTATGACTTTACATTTAGTGTCGAGCTGGGGACCTCCAACCAAAATTCTTGTGAACGACTTCACTAAAGCGCCAAACTTGTAATATTCATAATGGTTAATGTTTTCTACAATTCTGACTACGGCCGCGATTGCTCAAGGACTGACTGACCACTCATTAGAGCCATCAGCGATCGAATTGCACAGCTAAATCACTCACGAGTCCTACATTACTAGTGAACCAATATTGTCAAGACTGCAGGGTTGTAATCATTGTTCTGGGGGGGTTGTTCTTGTGATGTAATCCTAGCACTGTGCCTTGGATGCCCCAGAATTTTTCTCTGGTGTCATGCTCAAAAAGTCTCACATTCAAGCTCATGCAGTGGTCACAAGTATTCTCTTAATAGAAGAAAGCTGTGATTAAACCGCTGCACCCGCAAAGCCCAATGAGTGCACCATGTTCCGTCAGTTAAGTGATTACATGAGCTAAGCCACTGAAATAGTTATCCAAACATCCAACTGTACAGAGCAAGTACGCACCTTCATAGCTGGCACTCCGGAATCTCCATTGGCACTGTAGACGGCTGTTCCATTCGTCTCCTCCTCCATGTCAGTGTTGATGCCACAACCAAACACGAAACTGGACAGCGCATGGAAGTGGGCAAGGATCACGATGGCCTGCACTACCTCCGACAAGGACCAGTTGTTCTTCCCTTTGGTTAACTTCTGTAAAGTAATAAAAAAGCACGTGCCATGAAGCACAGACACAAATGCACAAGCCTCATGCAAATGCGTGTCATATTTCTGGAGCCTAAACTGCAAGTCTCTGCAGAAAAATGTCCGTTGACTGCACAAGTGCGTCAAAAGGAGTTAGAACTGTCGAGCATGAATCAGCCGCTGCGAATATTGCCAAATATGATAATGGCGTTTAATGCTCCCTTTAAGAGTTCCTTAGCACGACTCAACCAGAGCACCGTTGCAAGAGCAACGAAAAACGAGCGAAAATTAAGTTAAACCCCCTGGCTTCTACGTTCCACGCACCTATCACATCTTATGCAATTGTCTCGTGTTCACATCCAATATGTTCATCTGAATGTTTTAGCCAGGCAAGCAGCGCAGTAAGCAACTGCAGTAAAACAACATGTGCGTACCTCTATGTGCTCCTTTGTTATCAGCCAAGGGCGATGAGCAAGGATCTTGTTGATCTCGTCTAGGTCCCTCAACTTCTTCGGAATGCAGTCCAGGCCCTGGAGCCATAATTTGTCCCCCGCAACATCCGGAGACAGGAATGCTTCCCGCTGCATGTTCACCAGGTAGGTGCAGTTGTGCCTTGCTGCTGCCTGCAATGCACAGATTAAACGAATTTTGTCATTGTTGGAGCGATGTGTGCTAGCTATAACGGCCGAGCATCCTACCACCAGCCCACTACAAAGTGTTAAAGGCGAGCGAGACGTCTCGACAGTGCTTGTGCAACGTATGACTGGCACTCCAAGAGACAATAGCCAAGATACAGCTTGCAATTTTTTTATAATGTCTATCTCTTATCTGATAATTAGCATATATTTACATCCCCCAAGTTCAGTGTGCCATGTTATCGTTTTCACCCCTTTGAGATTCTTAATATGGTGCCGTAAAAGCCAGAATCGTTAACGGCTGAAGATGCACCTTCCTAGTCACTGCATGGTACTACGTACTACTGCATGGTCGTGCAATACCATAGGCGGGTTCAGGAGGCAGTGCTTACCATGATAGCAATGTAATGTCTTTGGTCGTATGGGAGTGGCCCATCACTCTTCAGGATGAAGTTTTGTGTCTTGAGAAACGGACCTTGGTAGGCCGAGTGGTAGCCCATGAGTAGGTCCAGGTGGCTGCTTTGGCAAAGCGCGTCGATAAACAGCACTTGAGTCTGCAAAAAGAAAAGATACACGTCAGTTGGGCGGTGATGTTACGAAAGCTACTCGTACAGGTTATAAACGCTAAATGCGTACCCGAAATGAAGAGGGTTAGTTTAATTAGGCAGCCCTCCCAGAATTTGGGCACGGTAATTACGGTGGGCGCGTAGCGGAACAAGAGGCAGCTATTATAATCACCATTACACTAATGTATTTCAGCAAGTTGCGGAAATACGGTACGTAAAACACTGTACGACATTACGGTATCACTACTCCTCCCTCACTCGTGCTTTGGCCGCTCCTCGTTCCACCCGAACACTACGAAACCTTTTTCAAACATTACTGCGGTGCTGGGCTCCTCGTTGTTGAGTGTCAGCCTACGCATCGTTAACGAGGAACCTGTCGTTCGGGGACTGATGGTCACTGAAACTAGAAGCGCCCTCTGCATAACGAGCTAGAAAAGAGCGCTGCCGTAACGCCTTGCCGCATTTGCGTACCACATTTCTGTAACTTGTCCCTCATAACGCTTTCGACTACTTTCATGCACCTATTTCATGCTGACAAAAAAATACAACTGTGAAAAAGAAATGGTATCACAATAAAACTTCGAACTGTCTTGATGAAGGCGCTCTTTCGAAAGGCGCCGGCGGTCGCAGATTGAGTAGAAACATCTGCTACACTAAGCAATAGTCTTCAAACATCTCAATAACGACGATGAATATGCAACAATTCGTAACGTTTTCTTCCTTCTATTTGCCTAGCTTTAAACGTGAGCCAATACTCAAAGTGGACCGGACTGGCTTTGCGCAACCGCGTGTACTGTTTGTTGTAACGAAGCCATGGGACGACGGGAAAGTAGAGCTAGTTTGCGCCCGTATCTCTGCATTGCAAGCTTAAGTTGATCTAGATCGATGAAGGGGAACACGTGGTTGCTAATATTTTATACATCATGTTTCGCAGTTTTCCCTGCACAAAATTCCGAAGCATCTTACAAAAACGTGGTTACCGTAAACAACAAAAACTGCACGGTGTACATGTCGCCAATGAGTGCACAATAAGTGCAATAAGAGAAAAGTAAAAAAAAAAGCTAGGGTTTAGGTGTGGACACAAGCTGACGCAAGAATTCGATGCGCCTCGACAACGCTGGAACTGCTCGGTATTTTACGGCTCAACCTTCCGCACCACGAAGCAGACGACATTGCGAATCGCAGATGAAACCATCGGAAAGATCATGTAACAGAAGGCTAAAAATAGCATTAAATAAAAAGAAGAAAAATGACGTCGACGTTTATTAAAGGTCATAACACGTTTGTAACTTCTCCACGGCGCGGAAACTAAACGTATATTTGTGCACTTTCGGCTTAGAATCTCAAAGCTGATCAGAATCGGAACATGGAAGGGGGGGGGGGGGAGGGAAGAGCATTGAAGTGAGAGCGACGACTGACTGCTTCACACGAATGACTCATCCAGCCGGCACTTAGCATTAGGACGGCATTTTAGTAGAATTGTTCACCATTCTCAACAGTGACTTATCGCTACACCGTCTGCTCATAAGACGAACATAAAAAAGAAAACGCCACAAGCAAGCCAACAATTTAGGCCAATGTCACTGCCACTTCTCCAAGAGAGACGAAAAGAAAATAGCTTGACATTTGCAGCAAATTTCTCGAAGAGCCAGCTCGAAAAACGCTACGCGAACGAAGTATGCCTCGAAAAATGAGCGACCGGCGAAAACAAAGAACTCTCAGCGTGCAAAAAGGAACACCTGCTAAATGTACTCATGTGCGGTGTTCAGACTTGCAAAAAATTCGTTTTATTCGGAGACGCCGGCGATCATGATAAGTCACATGTCAAGACACGTCGGATTTCAAAAGGCAAGGCACAAACCGTTCTGCGGGCGAGAAAAAAAAAAATCCGCGGAAAAATAAATGAGAAATGCCGGTCAGTTTCGCCATGCGAGACGCCTTCCTCCGAGCGACGTGACACATGACGGAAAAACGAACAAACGAAACAGTTTAACAGTGGGATACGATTCAGGACGGGCGCAGCGGCTATCCATGCAGTTTCCGACACGCTTACAAGAAGAAGAAAAAAATTGAATAGACGCCGACTGTGCCTGCAAACACGAAACACTGAGCGCGAAAAAAAAAATAGGAAGAAAAATATTGAAGCTGAGGGAACACACAGGGAACATCGCTTGTTGTTTGATTGATTATAGTGCACCAGTTCTGACAAAAATTGGAAGTAATTGAGGTGGACAAAAAAATAAGTCTTGCCGCCGGTGGGATAAAGTTTCAGATCACAAGACGGAAGGAGATAGCTTTTCGTACACTTTAATTATTTTCAATTAAAGTCAAGACAATATAGTCTAAGAAGCTACGAATATTGTTCCCAGTACTTTCGTTAGTGCCAGCTAAACTGTCTTGTTTTCATCATTTCGGTGTAACAAAGAAACAGGGTCCCTGGAACAAATCCCTTTTAAACGAACTAAGTGCCTACGAGTATAAGGTGGGTGGAGTAGGGCGAAATGCAAGCTTGCACGTAGAATGTGAAGCGAGCACTCCCGCAGCAGTAAGAAAAAAAAATAGTATTAAAAAAAAGCGAACCGTCCCATCCGGGCGTAATGCGGCGCAACGGGGCAGGAGCCGCGACAGGCGCGCCGCCGCAGCGGCCAATGGTGGGACGACAGCCGCTGTTGCTATGGCTGGCGCCACGCACAGGCCTGGCGAGAGAAACCTGAATTCAAAAGGCCGGCAGCACAATAGAGCCGGCAGACCTAACACACAAGAGCCGGCGTGAGCTAAACAGCAAAAAGCAAGACTTGCGAAAGATTTAATGACGATAAAGCGAGAATCCGGGCACTACCACCGGTCCGTGCCACCTCAGATTTTTGCCGATGATAGAGACACCGGAAGGAAAAAAAAAAAAAATCCGCAAATGCGTCCTTTCAAGCGCAAGGAACAAAAGCAGCGCCTCGGCATTGCGATGTCAGGGCGTCCCTTTACGGTTTTCTTTCTCTACCCTAGTTTACTTAAATTTATTTTCTGACGTACTACAGCAACACGAATTCGCCGAGTACGAGACTACTACTGTCCATGGAAAGCTCGAGTGAAACTTCGCTGCTGCCGGCGGCGTACACTTAGACTAGGCTGGCAACCTCTACACGGCGTTTCGTCAGCACGGACTGAGAGAGCATCCCCCGAACCGGTCGAAATAAACCTGCCCGAAACTTGCAGGGACTTGCTTGCTTGCTCGGTTCCTCAGGGTGAATATCACGGCCGAACTTCACCGAGTCCCAATTGTGACAAGCCCGCTTCCTCCTATACGTCCCGGGCACTGTGCCCATTACCGTTGTCGTAGCACGGCCCGGCCAGTCGCGATGCCGGCTGACGCTTCAAAGACGGACGCCACACGTAGAGAGGAAAGAAACGAACCGAATTTAGCCGATTGCGAGCTCAAAAACGCGTAGATTGGTAGGAAAATATGCGACAAAGCCTACGTAAAAGAGGATCGCGTTGATGCCGAAGCCAGCCAGCCAGCGACAAAGCCCGGAGCGGCACACCCCCTACAGACAATGGAGTCCTGAAGTAGACGATTTTCGCAAAATGCAACGACAGAACGAAAGTACTTAGCTAGAGCGTCAAACTCTGTCAGTGCGGGGTATCGAGTTGGATTGTGAGTAGGTTACGATTACGCAAAGCCCGATCTGCTGGTTGCTCAGCGCAGACAACAGACAAAGAAGCCGGCCGGCTTGGCCTCCTTCCCGGCGAGTAGCGACGCGGCCCAAAGAAAACCGGGTACTCACGTTTCTTATTCCCATTTGGCCCATGGTATGATTTGAAGTATCGTGCAGTGGACTGTTGTTGCGGCAGGGCAGAATCATGAGCCCCCGGGAAAGATCCACGCAAAGCGTTGGTGTTGATCCTACGGAGGGTCTTCTTGCCGGGACGCAACCGCACGACTAGAAGAACGACGCGCCGCACTTTTACCCTGTGTCACCACGCACTCATTCACACATGCACCGCTGTCTCTTCGAGATCATGCGTCCGTCATCCTAAGAGCCCGTCGCCCCTTTGGAAATCCTACGGCAGAGCAAGCCGAGACGCACGCACTCACACACGCATACGAGCTACCACCTAGGCTGTCATTCTCAATAATGAACGAAGGCTCCCTATCAGCTGGACTAGTAAACAGCTGAAAATCAGGAGATGCCCGGCCGACCAATGGGCGGCCGCTAGGCGAGAGAAACAGCGGACGACGCTGGCGCCCCCTGGCCCTCGTTGCCATAGCGACGCGTTGGGAGAGCAGCTTGTGCTACGTCCTCCTTTTGAGCGGAGCGGCAGCAAGCAGATAATGAGTGCAAAGTGCTAGCGAAGTGGTTCACTGTGTAGGCAATTGCAACGAGGAGCAGGCGCGGGATTCGCTTTCATGAACTAGCGAAATAAGCATAGCCATTATATATTTTATTTGGGAACGAAGCCACATTGTTGCGTTTAAAGTCCCTACTCGGCTAACTGAGCAAACGATGCAACTTATGGCGCTAGTCTCGTGACACTTTACATTAAAGCTTTGCAAGTGCGTTGAAGCACTGTGAGAGCCGTTTGTTGCATGCCTTACCGATGCTTTTTACGCTAATCGAAGTGCCTCACTCCTTTCATGCAAACGCGTTGCTGCCGCTCCCTACAAGAAAGCATGCCGATCTTGCATCAGGCAACGGAAAATTCCAGCTGGTAGCGGCGGCGCTGCGGTAGTTCTGGCATCGCAGACCAGCCTTGCGGTGTCTTTGCCTCAGTCGCTTCCGCACAGGTGTGCTGTGCGGGTGGAGGTGTGGAGATCGTAGGTCGATCTCGTTCGTAGTCAGGTCACTCGCAACCACAGGATTACCGGACTCCGCCGCGCTCTCTTTGCGCCGGCAGCGGCTGACAGCGTTATCTGGCTTGTGTCCTTGTTTTGCCGTCTCTGAGGCGCCCCCTTCTCGCTCCTTATCCTTCGTGGAGGTTTCTTTATTCGTTGGCTTAGGAGTCAAGGCCCGAAAACACCGTCTCTTTTTAGAGATTACTGCTAAGATTTGTAATGCTCGCGAATGCTACTTTTCTTTTACTCTCTCCCTCGGCGCAGTGGAAAATGAGCTCAACGTCGCTTCCTGCTACGTGTGATGCTTGATCTGAAGAGATCTCCCATCTTCGGGGGCTATGTGTGGTTGCGTAGCTTTTGACAGCAGTGCTGCCAAGGGGGCTTCGTGTCTCTGAATAATTAGCGGAGCTTGCTCCACGTGTTCATTTGCTATAGCAGAACCTTTCAAGCCTGCTCTTGGTGAGGTGTTGCAGTCAGAAACACAGCATCGCAATACTCTTCTAAGCTCAATTTGAAACTTCGTAGGATAACTGACAAGTTAAATGCATTCTACATCTTTCTCGTGAGCACCGAAACTTTCTCCTCTCTGGCTCCTTATCATCACGACAGCATTCGGAGTAGCGGCGATAGACTACTATTCGCGACGGGAACTCGCCACCATCTAGAACAATGAACCAACAAGCATCTCAGTGTTGTTAGTACTACAGACAGAAAACTTCTGTCTGCCACCGAAACTAATAAATCACCGCATATACATTCGCAATCACTAAGCGCACATCACATCCAAAAAAGAACACGTCCTGAATGCTCAAACGCAGCGAGGCACGCTGTGTGTGTTTAGAAAAAGTTAACGATTTAGAGTACCTGGTACTCTACTATGGGAGAGCAAAAAGCCGTCCCTTGGGCCCCTTCATATGGCCCGAAGAAAATCCCAAAACTTGCTAAAACCCAGAACATTACGCCCAGCGAGACGTTGTAACTTTTCAGTTTTTGTCTTCCGGTGAATTCAATTAAAGTCGAACTCGTGAGGCTGGCGTATACTAATACTGAAGACTTAGGCTCATTGCTATCGGATTACAACCCATCAGCTTACAATGATTATGAGGACAAGAACGAAACGCACGGACTTGCGCCTAATCTACACCAATTTCATTGGAAGCACATTTTTTCTCACACATATAGCGAAGTCCGCCGCGGTGTCGTAGCGACTACGGTACTCGGCTTTTCGTTGGAGGCAGAAACAACAGCAGACGGTCGAAATATCTGTAGCTTTCCAAGTGCAGCGTGCCTCATAATCATATATCGACGTAACCATGATCATTTGGCACGTAAAACCCAACATATACAGCCAACCCACCCCCATTGTTGTGCAAACGCGTCAACCTTGCGACATGCACGATGGTGTGGTTGACAGGCTACGTATGTACTTACTTAAGTATTCGGTTCTGATAAATTTAATTTTTTGTTCAGCGCAGTGGCGAGTTCTTTACACCATCGTCGCGAGATTGTGCTCTGGTGGGTTGCAGTGGGGTAGTAAGCTTTCTCTATTCGGGCAAAGGCTTTGGAACTAAGTCATCCATGGTGGCCGCTGCCAGCGACGCTCCGGCCCTCCATGCTCCGGCCGAACAAAGGAGCTCCCCGCTATCGTTCGCGTACTTTCGCCAGCCTCTCTCTCTCATTGGGCAGAGAGGGAGGGCGGTCGAAATGCGAGGCTGGATCAGAGTCGAAGGAAGATGTTCGTGAAGAGGAGGAGAGGCGTGCCGGAGAGGAGAAGGGCGCGGTGGTGCGCCCGAGCCGGCGCACTACGTGACCGCCGATCGGGGCCCGGTCACCTTCGCCGTTTTTGCTGCGCTCGGCGGGCGAGAAGGCTCGCCGCGTCTTAACCATGGCCTTAACTAATACCTCGCGCTACCCTTCTCTCCCTCTTTCTTTTTCCCCCGTCCTTTTTTTTTTTTTCTTCTCTTTGTCACCCTCGCCAATGTGGTTCCTTATACAGTCTCCTGCACACTTAACGTGAACGAGAGCTTCTCGTCTGGCGCCTGCGCACTCGGCACTGCCCGTAACGCTCGCTTAGCTAGGTGCTTGCTTGGTCTGATCTATTGCGACTGGCTGGTTTGCAGTTGCTAACCGCCTGCACAGGTTCACTGGTCATGGTGCTCGACCCGAAGGCCGCGGGATGGAATCCCAGCTGGATTTTTAAGGTGGCGAAAATGTCAGAGGCCCGTGCAGATAGATTAGGTGCAAGCTGAAGAACCCGACGTGGTCGAAATTAGCGGAGCCCCTCCACTCCAGCGTTCTTCGTGACAATGCCGTTGTTTTAGGACAAAGGCCCATAATCACAAACGCTCCTCGACTCGAAACTCCACCTCAAGGGATCCTTGAGGACTGTTCCGCGATGCGATTTCTGCAACGCGAAAAGACTCAAGGATCCCTTGAGGTCGTGTTTCGAGATAAAAGTGTTTGTGAATATGAGCCAAAGAAGCTTAACTATGATTACTAGTCTATCACTGGTTAAACATCAAACGGTTCTATCATCGATTGCAGTGACAATGCCCGGTCTGTCATATATCCTACTGTTTCGGATGAGTATGTACTGGTTGAGTAAAGCGGAGCACTGCTCTTCTACGATGACATCGGGTATACGCATTGTTAAGTCTTTTTTTTTTTTTTACAAAGGTGAAAACACGATAAGAAAGCTTGATTGTGCACTGCGAACTAAACGTACGTTTTTGTAAGTGAAACACTAGTGAAATAACAAAATTCGACACGCAATAGGTTATCATGCGGAAGCCGATCGCCAGTAGCGTATAACTATAATCTCGTCCTTCCAGCAGATTACTTTTCTCTTGTTTATCTCTCGCACGGCCATTGTTCATTGTACCTCGTCCGCGATGTATAGTCACACGGTTGTCAAGGCACAACGACCCCCTTTCGAGATGAAATATCTCGGCTGATCAACAGCCGCTCTGAGAGCAGCATGATGTCTGCACTGTAAAAAGAAAAAAAAAGCAGCTTTGTGGCATTGTTGACGCGCATCGAGAGAACGATGTTTGAAACAACAAAATGCTGCCAATGAACTGCGCGTTATTACGACAACGGCGTGCCCTTGTTCAGTGGTAATGACACCAACGTTCTACGCTCGCTTGAGTCACTCAAGTGGCCGAGTAGCATATGTAATAAAAAAAAGCAAGAAAGACAAATAGCATCCCGCTACCACGTTATCAATTATGCACTGACGACGATATGTACTTACGACTGTTTGTGCACATCTCGGTTGAACTACAATGTTAATCGCACTGTACATGGCGCCTCTAGCGCCTGGTATTGAAGGGCGACCGCCGGGGATCGAACCCGTGACCTTAAGGTCACCATCCGAGCGCCATAACCACTGTACGTTCGCGACGGACACGTTGAAGGAAGAGAAAGAGATGAAGACTTTGCGACGTCTAGCTTCACGGCCCTGTGTGATGTGGAGCAGCATCTCTGGATGCCTCGCAGAACTACAGCCGAAGCTGTTTTATTCATCGGCTATTTTGCAACTTATGGAGTAATGGCTGTTGCAAATAGGCGTTTTTCAACGACCAGCTACTGACGCAGTGTTGTGATCGAGTTTACACCACCTCGCGCTGTGGAGTGGGAAAAAGCTCAGCCTTGCAGGAACAACACGGAGACAGCTATACTCAAGCTGCGAGTGCTATACGTTCGAATTTAGATAGAAGCATTTAAACATTTCTTTGACATTTTATTGTCATACGGTGAATTGAATCTAATAAACAAGCACACGTCCGTGACAGCATTCACTGTGCACGATCGAATGATTTCGCACTCTTCTTGTCACTGTAAGACTTTTCTTCGTCCTTCCATCTGACAGAACAACTGCGAGCAGTTTTGCTTGCGAAACTGTGCAGCAGGGAATTAAACCATAGCGCATCGTGCAACGTTAATTCTGTATTACCACTTACGCAGCATCAGGCACAAAAGTTTCTTCTCTTTTACTTTTCTGCCGAGTTAATTAAGACCCCTCGCTGAAGGGAATGAAACCCCTCGGGCCACCAACTCTCAGCCCGTCCGGGTTAGATGAATTCTGAAACGTTCATCCCTCCTTCACACCCCGTCTTCCAAGCGCCACACACAGAAGCGAGCACACAGTCGACAAGGCTCGGGCGCATGATGCAAGTGTGATGCATCGTTTCAAGCAGCGGCAACAACATGCCCACCGGAGCTCTAACCCGCGCCTCTTTCTGGTTCCGACAGCGCTGCCCTCTCTTCTTACTCTCTCCCCTACTCTTCGTTGTCCTCCCTTTCCGCGATTTAATTTTGCCGCACTGTGCCAACATATCTGCACATATCTCTCCAGACCGTCCCTGCCAATCCTACTTCTCTCCCTCTCTCTAACCGTTTTTCGTCCTCCATTCCTGTCCACCTCCTCTCTCGCGTTCTCCCCCTGCCAGCTCATGCAGCGCGAACTCCAGAGGCGAGGCACTCTCACTCTTTTCCTCCAACGCTTCTCCTCTGGCTTCCACCTCGCGCGAAAACCGCACGCTCGGGCAGAAAAGAGCTCGGCTGTGACGTGCGCGGGCGCGCTGTTACGTCAGAAACACGCCTCTGTGCCCGCCCCTGTTCGACCGCTCCGCGTCCGGAGTTCGTGCGCCGTTGGGGGATACCGGAGACTGCAACGCGACGATCGGAGCCGCCGAAGCTGAGCTGGCAAGACGGGCCTTCCGCTTGCGTTGCAGCAGCCGTCGTAGACGTCGCTGACTCCGTATGGGGTGTGTGCAGTGGCAGCCGTCCGCCGCGACGGCATTCTCCGACGTAAGGGGGGAAAAAAAAGAGAAAAAAAAAAGAAGATTGGTGGCAACTATGACGCGAGCGTCTGCGGGAGCTGAAAAGCAGGTATTTGTGTGGTTGAGATTATGGGCGGTTAGACGCGTGGATTTACCCTTACTCGGTCGTTCGGACTTCGTACGGCTCAGCGGCGCGAAATTTGAACAGCGGAGCTGCGTACGCCAGCCGTCCGTGGTAAGACGCGAAAAGAGTCTCGTCGTCACAAACCGGCACGCGACTTCTCCGACATCTTCATCTTCTGCTTCGCTACCAGAACAGGTGCAGCGATTTGTCCGGCGTAGGATAGATTGCGTATAATAGGTAGGTAGAGACAGAAGGAAATAGATTGGGGCGGCATTCGAACCTGCATGCTCACCACGCGAAGGAGCACACGAGTACGTTCATATATAAAGGCGAAAAAAAGAAAGAATTATGGCTACGGACCCCTGAAATGACTCTTTAGTAAACTTTTTAGAATTTTGGCACGAGATAGTCACCACGACCTCTTCAGAAGTTCACCGGTACTATGACATATTGCGACGGGGTTACACTACGGTAATATTTACACCCTATCTAAGGTTATACCTTAGCTAAATACAAGCTAAAAAAAACAAATACCATCTCCGAAACAGAGTTGGTTATGCACACGACAGCAAAATACCTATCGGGTATGCTTAAAATATGCAGGCAGAATAACAGCCATCAATTTTACAGACACATCTGTGGAGCAAACAAAGAAAATCGTCGCGCCACTAATGCTAATTTCTATCGAGAACCAATGAACGTTGGCGATCTCGAGAAAGCGACGTGTCTGCATAAGCGAAAAGATCCGTTCACAGCTGGGCTGACTGATGGGTAATTCGCGGAATTTGACGCACTTGCGATTGTCATAGACATTCTACCAGCCTCTATCGCTCTTGTTGACGTTAGGCCATTCAGTTCCTCAGGTAAAACAATAGAATCTCTACACCAGGATTCTCAAACTCATCGGCCGCAGACACGAAAGTTGCACCGCAGGGGCCGGACTACGTGCATTCGCCGTTTCTGATGGGGAATCACCGCGAGGATTTCAGAAACTAAGATTTCGACAATCGGAATGGTTAATGTCTGGACGCTTATTGCGGATATGGAGCTTTTGTTCCGCATTGAGTTATGTTTCGCCGCATGGTGACCACATGGGGTTACTAACAAACATACTGCAGAACAGTCATGATTGCGTAGCCCAACACTTAAGACAAATAATAATGATTAATAAACTCACACGGCCATATACATTCACCTAGAAAGCCACTCAAAACCCTCATAGTCCTGAAACCAATGTGGTTTAACACTGCCACCAAGATCGAAGCTTTCTGCACTGCCTCCATGTTCGGTTCACCATTGACCAAGCGATGGATGATGTCACGTGATGACGCCATCACGTGACATTTGCGCTATGGGACCTCTGACGTCACGATGACGCCGTCACGGATGGATGGGTTATGGCGTATTCGGTTGGCCACTCTGGTCCTCTGGCTCAGAGTCGCCAGAGGCAGCTCGCAATCGGAGCGTGAGAGGCAGCGTACCAACCGAATGCATCCGAGCACCCAGAGCAGCGCACCTGTAGCGCCACCGTGCAGCCAGCGCGAGAAACTGCCTCGTAAACAGTGCTTCGCCTGCGCCGTGCCAATCAGTTCAGTGAATATCTCTGATATGCCTGATCTCTCTTATATTTTTTCTCTCTCACACGCACATGCCTGTATGTAGCGAAAGTTCTCTGTGCTCAGCACAGTGATCTGGCGATCGTCCTCGTCATGAGCTGCTTTCCAAGGCAAATCACGACGCTGCCAGCGAGCTGCTGTAGCGACAGCATTGATGTTTCGTCCGCCTTCGCGCTAGCCGTCTCGTTATCGACATGGTGCATATATGGCTTCGTAGTTGCGAACTCGCCCCACACACACTCATAAACGCCACCAACAACGCACGAGTTATTACCAGCCCGGCGATGCCCCCTTCCGAAATGCCCGCTCGCACTCCTCACCTGCATGGTTCACCTGCCGGCAGCTACGTTACGGCAACCGGCTTGTGTCACGTGATCCGTCCTCTCGGTCAGATCGCGCCATGCTCTCACTTCAAAGTTAGAGCGGTCGGGAACGCCCTAAGTCAGAGGCCGCCGCTCTGAAAAAAACCAACACGAAGGTAGTCCGAGCGCCCGAATTCTACCAGGCGCAGCCTCTTTCCAGAGCGCTCCCGAGCACTCAAAATCACCCAACCGAATACGCCATTGAAGAACCCTATCGGGGTGTTTCAAAATGCGCTCTAGCATGTGGCAGACCGCTCCCTTGTCGGAAGACCCAAGAGAGCCAGCTATCTTCGCGATGTCCACTTCATGGACATGTGCGATTCGACCTCCCCTTATTGGCTGGAACACGCGACTTGTTTCCGGTCTTTCTTTCGCAACGTCATTTTGACGCCACGTAGCGTTCACAACTCTTGACACAAATGAAAAAGACGGAATGCACTTCACCACAACAAATGCTGGCCCCAGAGATCCGCTCTTAGGCGCACATCTCTGAGGCCGTGCATAGTCTATATTCCCGTTAGCCTTTCAACAGCTTTAACGCGGCCGCCCACCTGACTATCTGAAGGGTCCGTACGCATTCCCCGTATCGCTCATCAAACATCTCAACACGTTCATACGCACGTGAAGACTTGTCATGTTAGTTTAAATGTCCCGTTACTCTACATTTCGTCCACTTAGTTTCTTTTTACGCTGAGAATGTGCTGGCGGGTTCGGTGCGTCTACGTGGTCAAGCATGCCATGACGTCACAACTAACCTTTTTTTTACGTAACTGGACGCGCTCCTGTGAAACGGACATGTCCACGAACTGGACACCACGAGTGTAGCTCCCCAAGTCTCCACCGAGACATGGGCCCATTGGACTGTCCATAGCTGTTGATGACCACACATAGTTTGGCGATCCGTAACGTCATCACGCGACGATTTTTTTTTTTTACATCCTTCGTGTTCACGCCGACGTTAATGGTCGATTTTCGAGCCTGATCAGGTACCTAAGGCTTTCGCTATAATATGGGACGAAGACAGTCGTTTTCGAGCCGGGTGTAACCGAATGTCCATCATTCAAATGTAGCCCCCGAGCTGCGTGTTTGAGACCAGTGGTCTGATGAATACGTGCATGAGGGTCGTTGCATGGGAAATAACAGGGTGTGTTCCAGGGCTCGCCGTAGACGGTTAAATAGGAGGCTAAACAGTTCGACAGCAGCCATCTCAAAGTACGATAACGCATAGCATGCAAAATGGACTGCTCGACGCAGACAGCTTACCGAAACTATGCAGGCCACTTGATCGTCGACTCGCTTGTCATGGGTACTCGCGTTCAACCATGGACGTCATTTATATCAGCGAAACTTTACAGCTGTGGCGCTCTGATGCACATCTATATAAGCAGAGCGGTTCATTAGCAGGCAACATGAACCAGCACAGTAATAGTTGATATCAATTATAAGCGACAATAATAGCCTACATTTCCTGCTGCTATAGTGATCACTATAACCGGCAGTTCACCGACCATTGTTGATAGCGTCAGACGAGTAGATATCTTACGTGCCAGGACATCTGTGTCATGTCATGGCGTTTTCGTTACGTCACGAATATGCTGACGCCTCAGCAACGATGGTGATGACACTCATCATTTACGCCAGAACGCGTCATCCATTACTCCGTATTATGCCTTAACCTACAGCTTGCATACATCATGTCATTTATAACCATGGCAATGTCGTAACACAGTCTTCACGTTGGACGTGTACGTTATACACGCAGCACACGTAGTCCGTAATTAGCGTAATAACACCCCCATTAGTTTTATACTAAGGCAGTAAACGTGACGACCGCTGTGACGTGAAGACGACATCTAATCATTTGCGTCACATTACCGTTAATCCTTGTTGTTTAGTATGTTCACTACCACCCGTGTCATGAACTCTCATATTTCACACGTTGACGAAGACGTGCGAGAGTACCAAGTCGTATGCGGCTAGACAGATAGGCTTTAGCCTCCTAATAATGAATATACGGTCGTTATTCGTTAAATTCTTAATAAACTGAACGGTTTCGAGAAGTTTTATTAAAATATAAAGTAATTTTTACCCTGACAGGAAGTTCGGTAAAGTTGGAAAGGTCTGAAAAAGGGAAATTCGAGGGAGGCGCCGCTGTCGCGAATTTCTGCAACCCACTTCGAATGATGTTAGGAGTATTTTTTTTTTCCTTATACTTCAGTTCGGCCAAAGTCCGATTTTTGTTAGCATACTGAGTTATTAGGTTTGCATCAGTTCTTCATTTGATTGATTTGTGGGGTTTAGGGGAAATGAACAACAAGAGAGAAGGCAGGGAGATTGTGGTGTTTAACGTCCCAAAACCAGCACATGATTATGAGAGACACCGTAGTGGAGGGCTCCGGAAATTTCGACCACCTGGGTTTTTTTAACGTGCACTGTTGTGACCGGCGCTAGAGCTGACGAGGGAGCGGCGCTCTTTTAATCCTCAAACAAGTAGCCGACCGCCCGGCTGCCTATGCCCGCCAGGTATTGTCCCTGCTAGCCGGAGGGCGAGACGTCGTGTCGCCACGACGCCATAAGCCGTTCTAGAAAGGACAACAAAGACAGCGTCTTCTTTGGAAGAAACCGCGGCCGCCGCCACAAATTGCCCTGCTTATTGAGCGGACAGATTGGCGGACCGTTTGATGTCTGCTGTCGGGAGCTTGGGACTCCTAGACCAGCGGCACATACACGACGAGGAAGAGCCCCTCTGGCGCCACCTTGAAGTACACTGACCACGACTCAATATTGGACGTTTACGTGGGTCGTGCATGCTTGTTCCCTTCGCCTGTTGTGTGTGTGTGTGATTGGTGTTCCACTCAAGGAGGAAGAGCCCGACAGGGCTTAAAACGACGCCGCAGAGTGCTGGACGTCGCTCTGAACCATGTAACGGTTCAACCACCACGCTCGTGGTTTGTGAAACCACTAACCTCATGCTGTAAATAATTGTGCCGTAAACGTGTTTGTTTTTCGTATCCCCATCTTGTCAGCGTTCGTTTCCTCCACCTGAAGTTGCGCCACGCTACCACAAATGACCGAGTAGACCCCGGTCCTCAACAGCACCCAAATCTCAGCAAATTTCCGCCTCCATTGGAAATGCAGCCGCCGCAGATGGGATTTGATCCCGCGACCTGCGGGTCAGCAGCCGAGTACCTTAGCCACTAGACCACCACGGCGGGGCTTAGTTTTTCATTTGCATTACATCACAAGGAGCGGAACGTTCGCTTTAGGCGACTTGCAAAAGTTCGGATGCACCAGAACTGCCCAAATACGAAAGCACTATCTGTACTCTTATGTATGTGCATCCAAATGACGTCACCTTTACGTAGCGGCGTTTACTTTGGCGCTCGTTTTCTTTCCTGGGAATAAAACCGAAGGAATGGTGGCAGCACCTGCAATGTTTTTGTCAGCCTAAACTTATAAAGACGTGAAAACAATTGACGGGGCCAGTTGGCACACCGTGAAAACGCGTAACACTCGGGCAAGTGACACAAACGACAAGAGGAAAGCTAGTGAGTCATCGCCAGTCCTGTCACCTCCTTGTCTTTCGCCTTTTTCGCAATAATATAACTTTGTTTCCCACGGGTGCTTTAGCTGTGTGAAGGTGTACCAGCTAGCCGATTTCAGCAACGTGGGCAAGCTCCTTTTCAACATTCCGGCGATCGAACGACGTCGTGCGTAGGCGCCATTGCCTGCCGCGGTTGTGCATAGCTGTTACGGTATAGCTGTTACGGTAGAGCTGTTACGGTAGAGCTGTTACGGTATAGCTGACTGCTGACCCCGATCATAGCGGGATGGAATCCCTGTCGCGGCGGTCGCATTTCAATGAACGACGATGTGTTAGAGGCCACTTGTGCATGCTTAGACGTATACAGGTGCACGTCAATGTGTCCCAGATGGTTTCCAGACTCCTCCCCTATGACGTCCCTCACAGTCGTATGGTCGTTTTAAGACGATACCCTGCAGATACAATTAGTGTAAGGGCCATCATTGTCGCATCCTGGCCGGCCATCGTCCAGTCGCTATCCGCGTTCGTATAAGTGTTTCTTTGTATACGAGTCGCCTATCAGTAACCTCCGCCTTCTCGGTAACCTCATGCGCACGTCTGAACAGCTCGCTCCTGGAAGAAGCAATCATTTTTAGAGAGGGGTGTTATGACGCGCGCGCTTATAATGGCACACCCGATATTCGATACCCGATACAAAGCATCGTCGATCATGGCTGTTCTTTTCAACGTGCTCGAGTTCTTACTGATGACGTCACTCAGAGAAACGAAAACAAGACACTCCGTTCATTCCCAATATTAAACTTAAGCAAAGAAAGACCTCGGGTGACGGTTATCTGGACTGTGTGCGCATGCAGGGGAATTCGCATTCTTAATTGAACCTGCCAATGACGCTCATTAGCGAGTGCATCGCACTTAGCAGAATCTAAAGTTTAGGAGAGAAACCATATTCCCGCAAAGCTACATTCAGAATTCGAAACATAATCTATAAGATCAGCTCTCTCATTAAAAAAGAGAGAAGGAGAGAGAAAAGGATGAACACAACTAACAAATATCCATTCTGAACGCGCATACTGGAAAAGAAGGCTTCTAGAATTATTGCTACACTGGATTTTAAGTGTGATATTTCAAGAATTATCTGTGTTTCAGGTTTCATTTGTGTTATGGTGTTATTTAATTCTCGATCATCGGCGAATGATTAACTGAGTCGATGTTGCAGTAATGCACTGTCATCGCGGGCTCACTAGTGTTCACACTATGAAGTTTTTTTATTAGTTTTACTTTTTTCATTGTGCTCGGTAGCTGCTGATTTAGGCTTATTCATACTTGACAAAACCACATTGTATATTATGCTCTGTTCTGATAGTGACACTTGGGTATTACTGCTCTTACCGAAATCGCGAAAAAAAAAAAGGTATATAATAACACGAAGGATGAAGCCTGCCATTTCACATGAAGAGGCCTCCAAAGCGTGATTGTTACGTTGTGTGGTTTCGTTCGTTGTGCATCTGCTATGAACGGCAAAAGCATGGGAATCGAGGTTGATTTGCGTTGCCTAACCAGGCATGCTGAGTGGACATGATGAGGACCGCGAAGGCAACGGTGCATCAAGTTTTGAAGCACACCGCGATACTCTTGTTTTGTAAGCTTGATCATGTGTTTATGCAATGTGTGGGCTATGATTTCAACATTAATATTCACTAAGTATATGCACACCTGGGCCTTGTATGTTAGGTATACGCATATTCAAACGCCAGCGTCCTTCAGGCAGGTTTTCATCGAAAGACTCGGAAATCGTCCGCCGTCGAAACACGTGCAACTTGCAGCGCATGTGTGTGCAACAGTCGCCTATTGATTTCACACAGTAAGTGTGTTTGATTGATTGATATGTGGGGTTTAACGTCCCAAAACCACCATATGATTATGAGAGGCGCCGTAGTGGAGGACTCCGGAAATTTCGACCCCCTGGGGTTCTTTAACGTGCAACCAAATCTGAGCACACGGGCCTACAACATTTCCGCCTCCATCGCAGAAAGTGTGTTTATAATCTTAAGTAATCGTATACACTTTGACGTTGGAGAACAACGATATAGTCGTGGTGTTCACAAGCTGCGAAAATAATTGTTTCAGTAACGCAAGCGTTTTTTTTTTTTACAGACACGTTAACAAAAGCTTCAACAGAGCAACAACGCCAAGAGCACATGACGGCTGTCCTCAGCACATTGTTAAAGTAATCTATATACACCGCGCCATCACTTGCAGTGCCTTTTCCCCTTTAAGAGAGGCTTTTCACTTAGTCATACTTCTCATGCCTGTCCAGAGTTTTCCAAGAGCTGATACGAAGTCACTTTGACATTTTCTGTGTCCACAGAATGCATAATTTATGATTTTGAGTTTTTTTTTCTCTTTTTTCATTCCTTTCTTTCTGGCCTTCTATAGATACTTCAATCAATGGAAATCCCCCCATGCGACTTGCTCGGAGTACGCTCCATTGAAAGCGAAGGCATTCCCGAGTCGCAAACGAACTTCACGCTGAAGTTTCCTTTTTAAAGGACTGCATAATTTGTCCCGAGATCGACTTTTCCCGCCGACTCCTTTGGCACGCGTATACCTCCTTCCAAAGCTCGGATCGCCTCGAAATGTACACGAAACGAATTGATTTAGGAACTTGCGTGAAAGAAGACATCCTTCGATCAGCCGCATTCGAAAGAGAAGTGTCCTTTTCGGTTGCTTGTCTTTCAATACTTTTTTTGATGCTGCAGAAATCGAAGCGCTCCCCCCCCCCCCCCCCGTATGCGTGCGCGTGTACAGGAACGGGAAATTCGCTCAATCGCCTAATGGAACGGTCTCCACGGATACGCCGGCGCATGTCGAGACATCAGTGAAATCCGGAGAAGCGGTCTTATTTTTTTTTTTTTCGCCTCCTCTCTTCCCTTGTCGACTGAGTTTGAAAGGAGTGGCATCAAAAATAACGTATCGAATGTAGCACAGCCCAAATCGAACTCCAGAAAGAAGAAATGAACACACAGAAGCAAGTCAGAAAACAGGACTCGCTAAAGAATGACGATTCCAGCATCGAATCGAACTTTCACATTCTGCCGCGTGCCGCTGCGCACGGCGTCATGCCGATTTCTGCGGTGCATTCACTCAACAGCAGCGCGGCGTCGTGCTATATAGCGTTTGAGCGTGCGTACGTCAGCAGTTTTCGCAGAAACGTTGAACAATCAGGTCATTGCATGGGATCATTGCCCGTCCACCGTTGTTGCTTCTCTATTGAAAGCATGCGTATTAACAGACACGAGCCCTTGCAAATAGGATGCCGCCCCTTGAATAATAATAATAATAATAATAATAATAATAATAATAATAATAATAATAATAATATAATAATAATAATAATAATAATAATAATAATAATAATAAAGTGCTGGCCCCGTTGAAAGGCTACTAAGCAACTGGATTAGCAGTAGTGTTCGACAAATTAAACATATATCAAATGTACTGGCGAAAGATGTCCTTCGTATTTCAGTAGTCAAACTGCCGAATATTGTAAAACCGAAACCCGGAGTCAGCTTGTTACAAACAATAAGGAAGTTTGATTGATATGTGGGGTTTAACGTCCCAAAACCACATATGATTGTGAGAGACGCCGTAGTGGAGGGCTCCGGAAATTTTGACCACCTGGGGTTCTTTAACGTGCACCCAAATCTGAGCACACGGGCCTACAACATTTCCGCCTCCATCGAATAAGGAAGTTTACCCATAGCTTCATGGTAATTGCGCCGGTAATTACATTCAGGTAAAGATGTTCGTTAATAGTTGATGAGCCTGCAAAAGTGGAAAACACGTATACATAATACCTAGAAAGCTCGTGGCACATTGTTTTTTCTTGTTTTTTTTTAACAAAAACGCCTAATTCGACAGTATTTAATAGCCGATTCTCGAACCGCACACCACTTCAACGCAGCATTCACATTTCATTTCTATTAAATATCTCGTTCACTATTCGCTCGTCTTTACGAGTGAACAATTCGCATTGAGCGTCGAAAGCACATCGGTACCTTGCCGGCAAACAAATAATAATAATACTAACGATACCCGGGGTTTTACGTCAGAAAAGCACGATATGATTATTGATTGATTGATTTGTGGGGCTTAACGTCCCAAAACCACTATTTGATTATGAGAGACGCCGTAGTGGAGGGCTCCGGAAATTTTCACCACCTGGGGTTCTTTAACGTGCATCCAAATCTGAGTACACGGGCTCACAACATTTCCGCCTCCATCGGAAATGCAGCCGCCGCAGCCGGGAATCGAACCCGCGACCTGCGGGTCAGCAGCCGAGTACCTTAGCCACTAGACCACCGCGGCGGGGCCACGATATGATTATGAAAGACGCCTAAAGGCTGTTTCACATGCCGCGATTGCAGCGAAACAAATCGTTCCATTCGCTCCAATCGCTCTGTTCGCAACCGTCGCTAATGGTGGTTTTGTTTCACATGGACCGCAAATGGTCCGCGATTCTCGCTCTGCGACTGGAGCGGCGAGTTTTTACCACCGCTCTTAGTGACAGACGCGAATGTAATATAATATGTGCATTATATCATGAAGTTTCCGTGAACAGTAACGAAGGGCCCACTTGTTTCGTCATTTAAGAACACTTTCCAGTCTAAATTCATTTTAAAATGCACAGCATTGGCCATTACCAAAACAAACACGTCGACTCACTTCGACGGCTTGGCCGGACCAGCCCTATTGCGACGAGTCTCGACCAAAAATCGCTCCCGCCGCTGCGATCAGAGCGAAAATTTCCAACATGTTGGAAGCTCGCCGCGGACGGCTGCGGTGGGAGCGAACTGCCCCCCCCCCCCCTTTGTTTTGTTTTTTTCGCTGCGAGCGAATTCGCAACCTGAAAATCGCTACTTTTTGTGTCATGTGAAATAGCCTTTAGTGGACGGCTTTCGAAATTTCGACCATCTCATGGCGTTTTTCAAGGTGCTCTGACACCGCACAGTACACGGGCCTCCCCCATTTCGCCTCCACCTAAACGCGACCACCACAGCCGGAATCGAACCCGCGACCTTGGGGTCAACAGCTGAGCACCGTGCATAGCCACTTTTCCCCTGAGGCGGACTGCTGGCTAACATAGCTTCACCTTGACGATTCTCAATGATTTCAAGGGGGACGCGCTTTTTCAGCCGAGTTCGCGACGGAACATGTTGAAAGGACGCGAAATGCTTTGGTTTCTTTCTGTGTGTCATCAGCTGCAACTTGCGTTAATGAGATACACGTACGCCATTCTATCGCTCTGATGCTGCGAACGTTTGGAGCGCCAGGATCACGCGTATCTACGTGAAAAAAGAAAAAAGAAAAAAATCGCAGATCTCACGTACGGTGGGAAGCAGTGATATGTGAAGCAGGAATGAAAAAATGTTGTTATGTCGCTTTAAAATCAGCACAACATTACGATGTGGAAGTAAATGATGCCGTGCATGGCTTCAGTGTCATGATTATCATTTTGGATGCGTCGTTTACCTTCATCATCCACTGACGTCACGTAAACGTAATCTGGTGTATGTGCAGCTAGCGAAACGGCCGCGAGCAAGCTATGAGCATGTTATGTTGTCAAGTTCTCACATAACACGCGTGTCAAGAATATCATGTTTGCACCAGTCATATATTTCGTCATTCAATGACGTCACGTAAAACCTAATTTGGTATACGTGAAGCTAGCAAAATGGCTGCGAGTGCATCACGAAGGGCCTAATTATACTCCATTGTAGTGTTGACGCTCGCGCACGCTGGGCACAGCGACGCTACGTTAGCAAAACGCGAGCACTCTATACTCTGACGCCAGGCGCGAACAGCGTCCGATCGATCGACGCGGCCCGACGGCAACCGGCGCGAAATGTGACATGCTGCATTTCGCGCCGATGCGTTACCCAGACAACGCTGCGTCTCCCTCTTTTCGTGACGGAAGGACGCTGGACAAGCTGAAACGTGCATGCCTCAAAGCAACGCAGCGCGGCGCGCGCCTGCGAGTATATGGCAGGACCGGCGTGACGCGACGAAACGAACGCCGGCCAGCACGCGCACCACGTCACGTCGAAATGTATAGGCGTCTTGACTGTGGCATGTAGTTATGTTCTCACATGACACGCATCTCATAATTATCATGTATGCACCAGTCACATACCTTCGTCATCCATTGGCGTCACGTAATACCAAATTTGGCACATGTGAAGCTAGCGAAACGGCCGCGAGCGCATCACCAGTGTAGCATGTAGTCATGTTGTTGCAGGACACGCATGTCATGATTATAATGTTTGGATGTGTCATTTACGTATGCGGTCTGTTCGCGTCGCGTAATACCGAGTTTCGTACATGTGAAGCTAGCGAAACGGCCGCGAGCGCATCATGAGCGTAGCATGCATGTAGTCATGTTGTTACATGACATGCATCTCATGTTTACCATGTTTGCACCAGTATTACACCTTCGTCATCCATTCACGTACTGTAATACCAAATTTGGTATATGTGATGCTAGCGAAACGGTCGCGAGTGCATCGTGAGCGTGGCATGTAGTCATGTTGTTACATGACATGCATGTCATGATTTTCAAGTTAAGGGGGGTCGCTTGGTTCGCCATGCAATCATGCCGTACCATATCAGTTTTGCAACATGCCACGTGAACGAAACGATCACAACAGCTGCAGGACCATTAAATGTAAAAGATGACATACATGTCATGATTTTCATGTTACGACTAGTCAAATATGTCCTTCATACAGCCATGTTATGTTATACCAAGTTTGGTATCGATGCCATTATCTAAACGGCCAGAAGAGCCAAAAGTCGTAGGCGGATAGATAGATAGATAGATAGATAGATAGATAGATAGATAGATAGATAGATAGATAGATAGATAGATAGATAGATAGATAGATAGATAGATACGCTTAAAGTCGCCGAAGTTCGCTAAAATGCTTCGCATTTAAAAAAAAAAAAAAAACGAGGGGTCCTAAGGAACTACTCACTGCCAGGTAACGCATTCCGAGGTACTGCCGTGCACTTACATGTACTGCATGCAACTCGTAACACAGCAGAACGTGTATAACGTGTGTGTGTTTGAGCTTAGTGCGTGCTGAGATTTCTGATTATTTTTGGTACTTATGTTCATGTGACGCAGCATGTTGCTCGCAGGTGCAACTGTTATTTTTTTTTTTCTTATTATCTCTGTTGTCTCCAACTGTTTCTTATAACGAGCTTCCTTGTAAACCCAGCTACAGATTGTCTATTCAGACGTGCGGAACACGCATGAAAAAAAAAATGTTATAAGAAATGCTATCACAAAGCAGTCGCTAAACAGACTTGAAGAGCACTTTTTTTGCACTTTTGAAGAGCCTAATTGATGATGCGCTGTATTACGCTGCAATTCTGCGTTTTATGAGACGTTGCTGTGACATACTTCAGTATCCGAGCACAACTGCTAAGGTAAACGACAAACAACTTTACACCGAATCGCAAAGTACGGTTAAATTTAACTCGCTCACGCTGGTTCGAGCACCGAGCACAAAAGAAACTCAAAATTCACACGTCCAGCATGGATGAAAAATCTCTTGAAGTGCCGCGTCAATGAGCTGTGTTGTTGTTCAGGCACTTACCATTTGAGTATGATCGATCACCTAGGCTGAATCATGAAACTAAGAGGTCAAACGTCTTTCCTTGCCGTATCTGCTCGCAGCTGCATCTGTAGCAGACGACGGGGCCGGCCTTTCCTACCGGCGAGGCGAGACAGACGAAAATGTTTTTTTTTTTTTTCGTGTGTGCTTCTTTGGACATGCTGTTTCTTTTTTCCCTGTCTAAAACACACCCACTGGCACGACACTCCTGTAGCTTCGTCCCAGAGTTATTTCAATCAATTAAGGTGCGAAACTCTCCATAGGCTCCGTGCATCGAAATCCGAACACGTCATTGGTTCCTTTCCCGTAGGAAGTTAGCAGATTGTCGCGCCACCTTTCGGTTGTAACACCCACTATAAACGCGCTGTTTGCGTTTTGTATTATTATTCCCACGTGACGCGCACGACAGCTAACTTGCCGAAAAATTTGGTCAACTACTTGCCCGAATTTTTTAACACAGTTTTGCAACTCTTTGAATTGAATAACTCTGGCTCCACCTCAGATGACAACCTTTCTTATGTTTGCGGTTATGAGCGCTAATGACCCTTGGGGTCAACGATCGCTGCTTTCCTTGGTGTCGCACCTTGAAACAAAGCAGTCACAACACGAAGAAGACAGACGACAAATGAAGGCACACTAAGTGTTACTTCATTTTACCGTTTCTTCTTCGTGTGCCTTGGACACGTTGCACCTAGACATTATTTCAAGATAGTGTACCGCGCGCCACATCCGTAAAGAGTAAGCAACGATGCATCGTGCACCACTTAATGTTCTTGCACAGCGAGAACTTCAGGGCTCACCGGGGATCACCTTTCCATGCGTGCCAGCTTCGGGGGGTTGGTAAACACTACAACGCAACTGTTCCGACGCGTTACATCAGCCGGAACACGCACCACCTTCTATTTCAACTTACTTTTGCTCACAACTGCGGGGGTGTAACAATGGAAGCGGCTGACTGACTCACCCCTCCAAGTAAAGAAAAGATGTTGAAAATAAAGGTAGCTAGGAAGGAGAGCACGTCGTTTGAGAAAAGAAAGCTCCTTACCTTCCCTCGAAACTGCCACGGCCAACGAAGGGAGACTGGAGGGCCATCCATGTTGAGGGTGAGCGCAGCGTTGTGGGGTCCCCCCCTTGAAAGCTGATGGGGAAGGGGGGGGGGCAGTGGTTTCTTGGGGGGGTGGCGGGTGTAGTTCGGGATGGCACCTGTGCACTCGGGACCTGTTTCGCTCGGAAGTCTTGTCGGGGCAAGTAATAACAAGTCTTCCCGAGCGAGCGAGCCACAGATGAAAAAAAAAAAAAAAGTCAGGCGCGCCGAAACATATCCCGTTTGCACGAGGCGCCTTCACTGCACGTTGAAGCAGCGGCTGTGACTCATCGCAGACGGCGGCGAATGGTTAGCCTCCTGTCGGTTGGTGCTTGGGTGGGCCGCGAGGGAACAGAAAGGGTGGTAAGGGCTTACTGGCGAAATGAGTCGGTTTCTCCAAGGTCGCTTCTTTCCTAAAACGAGGTTTTGGACGCTTTGATTGGGGCCACTGGTTAGTGTTGACGATGTCACCTAAACGGTGATGTTGGCTACAGCGAAAAGCTGCTGTTGGGGCTGATTGCACGCCCTCAGACACGATCGAAAAAAAAAAAAATCGAACTGCACTTTTCAGCTAGCAAGCGCACTTCCGTGAATGCCACGCGTTTTGTTATTTTAGAGTACGGTTAATTTTCTTTTTTTGCGGCACATGGTTTTTTCTTCTTGTTTATTGGTCGGCTGCGTTATCGTCTGCTTGTCGGGTAACAAACACGACGCAAGTATATTTAAACAATGCAAACAGATGTGACGAATCAATACAACTTTTCATTTCGACGAAGCGGCTCTTGACTATCGGCCAGTGGTATTGGGGTCTATCAGCGAATAATTTTTCTGACTAGGCGTTCATGGATCATTGCTCCAACAGACGATGAAACAACGATCCATTTTGCTTCTCACGTATCTGAATGCGTACACGATATCTGAGAGTTAGTAGGCTTGGGCACCCAGACATTGCGTTCCCTGGCATACTCACGCTATTTTCGATTAATAATGTCCATACTCATGAAATTGGCGTTTGACGCGTGCTCAGAGGCGACAAACGCGAGTGACTGGGCTCGAAAAGTTTAGTGTATCAGCATAAAACTGCCTAATAGAGCCTGTAGGGAAGGGTGGCAAAAAAAGTCTTTTCTTTTTATTCCAAAAAAAAAAAAAAAAACACGATACGGCTTCTGGGTGACTTGTGCTCGACAGCTTGTATCTTCTGCAGCAAGTTATCTTCGGGGCTACTCCGATAGGTGGCCTTGCGTTTCTTCTGGAACTAGAGTTACTGTATATGCTACCTAAAGGTAACTTATGCAGTAACTCTATCTGAAACATGCCGAGTCACTACATTTGCAGACGATTCAGTCCGTGAGCAATATCGTGCAAGCGCACTTTCGAGCGCATTGCGGTTCTTCGTATGAACTACTGTCGCGTACTTCTGTGGCTCCCATCATAGAGGTATTAGGTCTAACATACGACTGTGGCGCTTCTGTTATTCAGAGGGCAGCACCGGCCGCGGCGACTGTACCGTCTCGGAGCCGAAAGTACGGAGTTAGTCGATCGATTTCCAGCGGCATTGTGATGTAGTCGGGATGGGAATGCAGCCGCCTTGTCAGACCTATATGTACAGACGTTAGCACCTTTAACACGAAGAGTTCGATGCGTGGCCAGAGCTAGTTTGATTGGTGGCAGCCGCGAAGTGCTAGGCGCTTTTGCCGAGATAATACCTCGGTATAGGTTTGTATAGTATGTCGGCGTGTATGGGTAGCATCGTGGTAACAGAACCCAAAACGTACGTGCGTCAGTCAAACTGCTTCAGGACATGCGGCGGAGTGTTTGTGTTAAATGTGCTCACGGCCGTACATGTGTTATTAAACTAAAATGAAAGTTGAAACTTTCACCAAGCCACCCAAGGCTTGAAACACCAAGACGGGACGATTTTGAACAGTAACCTGGTTGGTTGTAGGCTGTTTTAGGCCAGAGGAGGGAAACGCATGAAGGGGGAGACGGAAAGTTAGGTGGACCAATGCGATTAAAAAGTTCGCAAGTGTAACGTGACAGCTGAAATCATAGGAGCGGGTTGATTGGTGGTTCATGGAATCGAAAGGCCTTTGCCCTGCAGTGGGCGTATAGTCAAGCTGATGACGATGATGCACGTCGTTTGTAGATTGCTTATAGGTCGTTGCTAGGCTCTAGCTATAGGCGATGCTAGGTGGTGTTTATACAATGATTCTCAGCGCAGAGTGGTTCGAGTAAAATCACAGGCAGGTCGTGAATGTACAAGCAGGCGGAATGTCATGCGCTGAAACCAAGCGTTCCATACATGCGGGCGCGTTGGCGTAGGGGTTCCATCGTTCCGGGGGTCTTCGGCTCTGTTGTGACTGGCGCCGTAGCTGACGAGGAAGCGGCGCTCTTTGGATCTTCAAACAAGTAGCCGACAGGCCGGCTGCCTATGTCCGCCAGGCATTGTCCCTCCTAGACGGAGGGTGAGACGTCGTGTCGCCAAGACGCCCTAAGCCGTTCCAGAGAGGACAAAAAGTGCAGCATCGTCCTTAGAAGAGACCGTGGCGGCCACCGCAAATCACCCCGCTAATTAAGCGAGCAGTTTGGCGGACCCTTTGAAGTATGCTGTCGTGAGTTTGGGACCCCTCGACTAGCGGCACACACACGACGAGGAAGAGCCCCGCTGGTGCCACCTTGGATTGCAGTGATCACGGCTCAATATTGGTGGTGGTAGTGGTTAGAAGATCAGAAAAGGCACCTAATTTCCGCAACCCGGTCGGGAGCACGGCGCAGTGCCTTCTCAATATTGGACGTTCACGTGGGCCGTGCATGCTCGTCCCCCTCGCCATTTGTGTGTGATATGCGATTCGACATACCATCTGCACGTGTTCCCTAATCTAGGGATCTGGGGAGCACATACCCTTTATAGTGAGCCACCCGGCTCATTCGAAGAAGCGCCATGTAGAGGAAACGCCAGATTCGAGAGCTCGCCATAGTAA
The DNA here is from genome assembly GCF_013339725.1 of Rhipicephalus microplus. NCBI lineage: Eukaryota > Metazoa > Arthropoda > Arachnida > Ixodida > Ixodidae > Rhipicephalus > Rhipicephalus microplus. Next base: position 133,808,726 of record NC_051171.1, read on the forward strand.
GAAAGAGCTCGTCATGTACAGAGCTCACCTTCTATATGATGTAAATAAACCCTCATCAAGTCTCTCTTCTTCCTGCCTCGACAACTTCATCCCGGACCTCCGGTGCCTGCAAACCCCGGTCGTAACAGCTCACCGCCGTTGCTTCGCAACCATTTGTTGATTGATTGATTGATTGATTGATATGTGGGGTTTAACGTCCCAAAATCACATATGATTATGAGAGACGCCATAGTGGAGGGCTCCGAAAATTTTGACCACCTGGAGTTCTTTAAGGTGCACCCAAATCTGAGCACACGGGCCTACAACATTTCCGCCTCCATCGGAAATGCAGCCGCCGCAGCGCAACCATTTGTTTGGGTTACAACTATCGCCTTCTTCATTTTTGCGGAGCCAGGGGGATTTACCCGATTTCCGTGACACATACTCGTTTCTTATGGGGGCAGTCTTTTGGTTCGCACGACAAGGAACGATTGGCTAAGCAGCTTCGCCGTTAAAATAGCCGCAGCCCTCGTCCAACAACGAGCTGTGACGCATCTCGAATTAGATGCAGCTTCCGCACGTTAAACTGCATACGTCACCCAAACGTGGTAGCTCATCAAGGTTCTGGCTAAGGTAGGTCGCGGACGTCGGCATGATTCCAGGCTACGCCCGCTGCATTTCAATGAAGGTGAACTGCAAGAAAAAAGAGAGGGGCATGAAGAGAGAAAGAGAGAAAGCCTCGTGCACTTGGATTCAATTGGTCACAATCATTCCAAAGCACTACGATGCACCTCCTAGGTCTTAACGTAGCTGCTTGGTGACTTGGTTCTTACCATTCGACAGGGAAAACCAGAAAAAAAAAATGAAGACAGCGAAGTGGAACAACCAGAGCTGGTCTTGTGTGGTTTTCCTTCACTGTCTCCATCCTTTTCGAGCGTTTTGTCGTAAACATATCGATGTTGTGACGCGCTAAAGCAAAGAATTTAGAAATTTATTACTAATAATAATATCTGCAGGGTTTTTGCGACCCCAGAAAAAAAATTACGGCATATTCACGGGGTGAATGATGATGAATGGGCGAAGCTCCGGAGGGATTCATCGGTAAACTGTGAATCTTCCGTGTAATTCGCCCAGTCGATCATCATGTAAAGACGTGAGAAACGCTGTGTGTGTATATACACAAATCAACTTTTATTTGTTCTTAGACGATGGATGGCTTGCGATGTCCCTTGCCTCGCGCGCTCGCACATCGGGATTCTGTCTGCGAGCGCGCGCTGCTGCCGCCTTGCGCTCTCTCCGCTGTGCAGCCTTATCCATCCGGCGACTCCGAGCGCGCGCCAACCGCGAACGGATTTTATTACAACGCTCCCCCTAGCGTACGTCGCCGCACTAAATCGAACGATTGCCTTCAACCAATGACACGCGCCATATGTGACATCATTCCTATGTTATAAGATCTCGCGTCTTTCATCAACTACAAGTACCGCTTTCTAGTTTATAACATCTTGCATCTTTTCATCATCAGCTACAAGTACCACCATCTAGTAAACACTACAAGAACTAAACGAGAGGTGGCTACATACAGAAGACGGTACCGCCATCTAGTGAACACTGCAAGAACTAAACTAGAGGTGGCTACATACAGGGGACGGTACCGCCATCTAGTGAACACTGCAAGAACTAAACTAGAGGTGGCTACATACAGGCTACAGGGGACGCACAGCCCACGCCCTAAGGAGCTTCGCCCCTAAAACATACGATTATGAAAAACGCCGTTGTGCATGCAGGGCTCCAGAAATTTGGTCGCTCTCGCGTTACGGCCACTCCGTCGTAATGATATCTTTGTTTTGTCACGCGAAATCTACGACATTAACGTTATCGGTCTCAATTTGTCGCACAACCAGATCGTTGCTGATTCGGGCAGAATACACGCACTTCGCAAGACGATTTCTGCTGGCACGGCAGCGATTCCTCGACTCGCAACCGAGACGCAACGCACGCTCTTCGTCGAGTTCAAAAAAAAAAAAAGAATAACCGTTGCTCAGCAAAACTTCAAACAGTGCAGTCACCCGGCGCGATAAACTGCACTGTTGCCGAATGTCAGTCATACCTATGCAGGGTGGCGTGGCATGCATTGTGAGGCTCGCTTTCGAAACGTTGTCGAAAAGAAAGAAGCCGCTGCGGAACTCCGAGGTGAAACGTTGAAGTGGCGGCAAAGAGATAACACCCCTTTTTTTTATCTTTTTCTCCGTTGTTGGCGATGCGAGGTTCGCCTCACACACACACGAGAAGACGTCGATGGTGTTTCAAAGCGTATGCAATAAAAGGAGTCTCTTTCTTTAGAGACGGGTGTGCCGTCCGAGGAACACTCTTTTCGTTTGCATCAGGCCCGTAGAAGATAGGCAACGCGCCAGGAAGAAGGCAGATAAAAAATAATAATGAAAGAAGATAATGGTGCGAGCTAAACGTTGAGCTGTCGGCAGGAAGTCGCGAAAGGGATCGCCCTTGTCAGATATCTCGGTGTTCTCCGTAGCATTTCTAGCCACTAAGTGTCTGTCTGTCTGTCACTCTCTTTATTTTATCTCCGCTTCTTGTCTCGGGCAGCGATTGAGCCAATCGGTTTATCAGTGAACGCGCTTCGCACTTCTCGTCGCCTGGGAAGACTCATTTGAAAGTCGCAGCGTCTTTCCCGGCGAGCACTTGCTTGCGCGAGTGCTTCGACAGAAATACGACAGACGGGGGGCGATAAGCGTTTAATAAGACGCGTCGAACGGGGCGCTGATTACAGTGAATCCGTTGGAGGATTACGGTGAAGGACAAGCGCTGATTGCTGTAAATCTGAATTGTCGTCCGCCTTCATGCGGAGACCCTTTAATGAGACGTTGAAATTCAGTCGTCGTTTCAGTGACTGAGCCACTGGTTTATCACTTTTCTTTAGAACCTCGTCTTACGCTTTCTCGATAACTGCTCTTACAGGACAGGCTTGCGGAATGACTCATTTTACGCTGGCAGTTGTTACATGCTTCAGTTTTACCAGCGCTAAGCGTCAATCAAGGCCGATCACCTTGAAAATCGAGAATATTTAGATAGTTGGCATGCATGGGACAGCATGTTCTCCATAGGCAGGCCGCACCTCTGCGTTTCGGCACTTCAACTACACGGTACCTAAAATTACAGAGACAGCACGTTTGACGAGCGTGACATCGGATCTTTCGGTCGCTTCCCGTCGAAGTCGCATCTCTTGGGAGGGAACGTCATGTATGACGTCATTGGCAAAGCCGCACATCCCTGTGGTTCTGGAAGTATACGGTGATGCTGGCAAAATAGTGCAAACAGCAAAGCGGCGCTCGTAATATATTTAATGCTTCTAGTATAGGTTGCCGTACCTTGAGTCATCTCCGAACACTGCTCGTAAAACGTATATCAGTTGTCAGCCATGTTTTATTTTTGATTTTTTTTTGCTTTGGCACCGTATGCGTGCTTGTAGAAACAACGTTGCCTATATATAAAGAAACCCGAACGACTACAGTCGCACCGCTACGTATATTGACCGCGTTTTTCAAGCATTGGCGAACATGATGTGACGAAAGTAGTTTTTTTTCTTTTTTTTTTTTAGGTTTAACAGCGGGAAAGAATACACGGCGGACAGGAAAAGGACGGAGCAAGCGCTGTTAAACCTCAAGTATGCTAAACAAACTATATATATATATAGCCCAGTCAGCCGATCTGTTACGAAAGTGGGGATACAGAATTAATGCGGAAGATATACTTTTATCCGTCACTAATCACACATTGGAGCAATGCTGTACTCTCAGCTCATTTGATCATGTCACGATGCTAGGCGTTCAACGGCCGGTATTGTTCCGTTGGCTTTAGTGAAAACGCGGGAAGAATCTGAATTGCAAGGCCTTTTGTGAATGAAGGGCACATATTCTAGTGACCGATAATGGACGCGAAGTTTTATCTGCTAAGTGTTGATTAGGGGCCGTGCCGTATAGTATCTTGTTGTGATTTCATTCTTTTACCAGACCTTCGTCATCTGCCTTGCTAATTGGTGTGACGCGTTATCTTCGGGATTGACCGCGTGTTCCGCGAGACGGACGATAAGGAAACAATGAACGTTGCACAGATATCGCCAAATGCCCCCACAGACTGTGTCCTGGAAGATTCCGTGACGTTTGAAGTCATCGCCTCAAACTTTATCAATATCTCCCAACGGAAGAATGTCTGACAAGGTGTTTGGTGGTACAGATAAAAGGAAATATGAACATGGTATTCCAGTTATTTGCTTGTTTTTTATCTGTAATTGTATTGTCGCGTGATCCTTACAATATCACCCCAGATGAGAATCTTTAACGCTGATGTGACGCGTGATAGAACGCTACATAGCACGAATCCACGCCAAATTAAGCGCGATAAGCGAATAGTATTGGGCCAGTCCTTTCGCAAAAGGGCTATTAGCCCATACAGGCGTCATCGTATCGCTGTGCTGAAATCAGCGTTAGATTAGGGCGCTATGCCTCAAAGGATATTGCGAGTGGTGACAAGCCTTGAAAGCGGTGATTCGAGCACGATATTGCGTACTTGTTCCATGGTCAAATTATATGGGTCTCGAAACTTGGAACGAAAAGTGTCGGAAACATATTGCCACAGGCATCAAAGGCCACTGATGATTGAAGTGCAGCTAGGTGAGGAGGGGACAAACAACAAAAACTAAAAACTCAATATGACGTTTTCTTCAAATATATAGCCGTACTTTTACATATTTCAAACTTGACTATAAACTTACTTTATGGTGTATCTCACACCTGGCTAAATGGATGATTGTCTCAATTTTTCGTCGAGTGCCCTAAATGGGGAAAGGGGCGAATCCAAACATTCTGCTTTCAGAGCTTGGGTTTATCCTGTTCGGCGTATTCTGTGGTTTCCCGAATTGCCAGGTCAAAGAGGCATTGCTCACTTTGTTTGTGGTGGTTTCGTGAGTACAGTGTCAATTCTTTATGAAAGGGAACACGGGAGCGCGTAGCCGGCGCGCTCCGGCAGCTGCTGGCAGCATGTTCAAGCGTGAGCAACCACAGTCTCTTTTCGCGTCATCTTGCGGCGAGTAAAACAACCATACGTTGCTGATATGAAACCAGCGGCAAGATTTCAACCCCCTCTCCGTTCTAGGTGATTGCAAAAGAGCCGGTAATCGCCTTGAAAGCGGCAGAGGGTTGCCAACTTGCCTCTATAGTTTCATATCAGCAAGGAATGGTTGTTTTGCTCGCCGCGAGATGACGCGAAATGAGACTGTGGTTGCTCGCTCCCGCTTTAACGCGCTGCCAGCAGCTACCGCGTTCCCGTGTTCCCTTTCATAAAAATTGACACTGTACCGTCAGTTGGACCGGAGGCGAAGCCTTGCCCACATACGGCAGCTCCTTTCTCGAATCCAGGAGGGCCACGCTCAATATCGGGGACCTCAAGCCCTCTCCTATAGCACTGGTTCCTAAAGACATGCCGCGAGATGCAGTGATGTCCCCGCTTCTCTTTAACATCACTCTGTGCGAGTTGTCCACACTGCTAACTAACGTGAAGGGCATCGGCCACATGCTTTACGCTGATGATATCACCATCTGGTGTCCCGGAGGTAGCGAAGGGGACGACGAGACTGCACACCAAGAAGCCGTTGATCAGACGGAGCTCTTCCTTGCTGGCACAGGGCTGAGGTGCTCCTCGTGTAAATAGAAACTGTTTTTATACAGGCCCCAGTAGAAAAGAAGCCAAGCCAAAAAACAGGAATCCCTTATCAAAGGTGGACATTGCACTTCACATCAGAAGTGGCGCCCCCATTCCGAGAGTGGACGCCATTAGAGTGCTGGACATGATTATAGAGTCGCACGGACACAACGAACAAACCATCGCTAAGATTTCAACCAAGACCGAGAACATGATCAGGTTGATCAATAGGGTTTCGAACAGAAGGTGGTTACTGAGAGAGGACAATCTACTGCGGCTCTTTCATGTATTCCTCACAAGTCATATAACGTACGTTACTGCTATGCACTCTTGGTATGGATTCGAACAGAAGAAGCTGTAAACTCTGAGTCAGAAAAAGTATAAAGAAGGTGTTGGGCATCCCCTTGCGGACAAGCCCTGAACGGCTTATTCAGCTAGGAGTTCATAACACCATAGATGAGATGATTGAAGCCCAAGAGATTGCACAGCTAATGCGCCTGTCGTCTACGCCGGCTGGTAGGAACTATACTGTCCGTCCTATAGGTCCCAGTCCCGCGCTCATAAAGAAGATAGCCGTCTTCAAGTACCGAATGAACAGCGTACATGCCGCAGGTCTCTCCCTTGCAGCGAAACGTTCATTCTCAGCACAGCGTAGGCAGGCGCCGGGCTAGGGCCATCACACTTCTGAAGAGCATCAGGAAGAGTCTTCATTCAGTGTTTCTTTTCGATGCCGCTCAATACGGTCGCTCCACTAGGTTTTCTGTTATTTATGTCAATCACGGGGGTTATATTATCAATGCTACGTCGGTTATGGACTCTATACTCCCTCAAGAGCCGAACAGTTGGCTGTAGCCCTTGCACTTTTGGTTGACAATAGATCGAAAATCTACGTTGACTCAAGGTCAGAGGTCAGAGCTTTCGCCTCTGGTTCCGTCTGCGCTGAAGTATTTAAACTACTTGAAAATAAGACACTTTCTCCCCATACCATTACCTGGTTTCCTGCACATCTCGAACCACGCACTACTGGACTCTCTGGTAATCCTGAATGACACTGCTCACTCCCGGGCGCGCGCACTAACCCTCCGCTCTGGGGAAGACGAGGTCCACAGGTTGGCAAGTGAGATGTTCCGGGACGCTTTACTTACATTCAGTAAAGTTGCTAAGCACTACCAGTTGAGTAGGCGTTCATTTGCTCCTCCCCACAGCAAGTTGTCTAAAGACCTCAGACCATCACGTTTAGAATGCTCCAGACTGCAGGTCCTATCCAAGTCTATCTTTCCTCAGCATGGCCTCCTCAGAGGCTTTCGACTCTATACTTGTCCTGATTGTGGTGAGGTTAGTGACTTAGCACATATGCTCTGGCAGTGGTCTTCGTTACGGGACCCAAGTCGGCTCGCAGAAGAGGATTTGGACTATTCCTTACGAAGTTCAGAGTTACTACCACAACTACGTGCTGTCCAGAGAGCCCACGATGTGGCGGTGAGGCCAGGCTTCCCCGTTCCTACGTGGGAGTGACCCGCGACGTTGCTCTAAAAGAGTAGCGTTTCTCAGGACCCATTAAAGTTCTTTGTCTGTCTGTCTGTCTGTCTGTCTGTCTGTCTGTCTGTCTGTCTGTCTGTCTGTCTGTCTGTCTGTACCTTCAGTAGTTTACTTACTTTTTATGTGCTGTTTACTAGCGGGACATTTCAGCAGAGGTAAACTAGCTCACAGAATGTGTAGACAGCCGCTCCTGCGACTGCCGGCTGCTTTCGCTGGCGCACGGCTAGTGTGACCTCGCCCCTGGTGACGGTGAATGCGACACGCTAAGCAACGAGACGCTACAGCTCTATACGGTGGCCAAAGCTATATTTTCCAGGCTGCTGTCTCGCTGCAAAGGTTTTCGGCAATTGGGCAACGTGAGTATTTAATTATGCTATTGTTCTCGTGAACAGTTGTCTCCCTCTGCGAAGCTTCTTGTACATATTGTAGGTTCGTCATTTAGCTAATAAAACAACTTTGCTTTCTCAACCAGGGAATTTTTTTCTTTTCTCTCCCACATGCAATTAGCGAGGTACAAGGTGTAATAAACTTGTGTATTAATAACGTAAAAGGTCAGTAATTTGGAAATATTTCAATTTCGCGCCATGTATAGGGCAAATGCGCGACGTCACTACCGCTTTCGGTTGTGACGTCCTATTTCATTTTTTTTTGTTTGCTGTTAGTTTTCCTCTTTTCACGTAGATGGCGATAGTGGCAACGAGCCACCGGTTGCTGGATCCATGGGCTTTTTTGGAAGTTACCCTACCAGTTTACACATGCCTCACTTGTTCTTCCAAGCACGCTGTTCAACGCTTCTTTTTATCGCGTTAAAACCATATTGAGAAATGACGAAAAAAAAACAAAGTGGTATGAAAGGCAGGTTATGGCACTCACTATCTGCGCTTGCGAATTGCAAAAAAAAAAAAAAGGAGCATTGAAGACAGGCTTATTCAACGAATTCAACAGTATACCACCGCTGGTGTCTTCGTAGGCCTATGCCATTCTGTTTTATTATTTCTTTCTTTCCGTAAAAAATAATTATAGCGGTGAACAACAGGTGATTTCGCGACAAATTGTGCATGCACACAAATCGCAGGGAATCGCAGGGAGTTTCTACTCAGCGGATTTCTTAAACTGGAAGCAAGGTTCATAGTTACGGGCAGGGTTGTCGTTGCTTATTATATTACTTTGCATCAAAATTGGCTACTTTTGAACTCGCTTGGTGACTAAAATTTTCTATGGCGCCTTGGCTATTTACTGGCTACTTTACCGGTTTTACTTGCTCAAAATGATTTTATTTATTCAGCAATAGCAAATGTTCTGTTGATAATACCGCCTTAGTTTTATTTGGCTACAAATTTGGTGATAATAATAAATGACGTGGCTACTTTGGCTTAATTTGCCTCGAGGTCTGGCGCCTTTTCAATTCCACCTATACGGCAACCAGACTGCTTACGGGCGCTACGTTTTGACTTGTCCTTACGTCATTGCATTGTTCTTCTCAACAATGCCGACAATGAACCAACTAGCACAAAGCAAATTACAACTGTGCGACCTTCTGGAAAAAGATCACAGCATATCCACGGAGTCAATGATGATGAGTGGGGTGAAGCGTCCATCAGCCCGTCCGGGCTTCCATCCGTCCGTTCGTTCTTGCTTCCGTCTGTCCGCGCGACCATCCGTGAATCCTTTCATGCGTCCATCCGTCTGTCCATGCGTCCGTCCTTGAGTCCGTCCATCCATCTGTCTGTCTGTCTGTTCCAGCTTCCATCCATCCGTCTGTCCGCCTGCTAGTCTGTCTGTCCATCCGTCCTTGCATCCATCTATAGTGAACACTCCAAGTACCACCATCTCGCATCCCCTGTGGCACATACCCGCTCTCGAGCGGGTATGTGCCACCGGTGGCTGCGTACTAGTACATACATACAAGTGATGGACAGACCCTTGCCTTGAGGAGCTTCGCACCTAAAAATGAGGGAGCGGACCAGTGTTTTATGGGTTCGGACTAGGGGAAGTTCGTGGGCGGCGCTTTGTCCCTAACCTATACAGAGTTACTGCCTATATGTTACCTGTGTTGGTAGCATATACTGTATTGATGTATTTGATGCTGCAAGAACCTTACTGGATATATGTCACTTAAAAAATGGCAGACACAGTAACTCTAAACATGTATGCTCAAAAACTTTATTTTTTAAATGCGCGGTAAGTACGGCTTTTGCAAGCGACCAAGCTTTCGCAAACGACAACGACGTCATCCACGTTCAGAAAGTAAGCGTCGTTTCGTCGTACGCCAGATTCTTCGCTGCGTTATTCGTTTCTTGCTTTACTGTCTCAACGGAATGCACTCGTCGAACCCGTTACGAGGCGAGTGCAGTCCGAGAAGACTTTCGCGACGCGACGACAGGGCTGCGCGATCCGTTACATCGGAAAAAAGGCGACAAGAAAAGCGAGCCGCATGTTTTCTGGCGAGCTGCTGCTAGTGGGAAGGAAGCTGGCAGAAAGAAGAAAAGCGGGCCGAGGTTATTAACCTCGCCGCTCGGCGGAGCCCGGAATCGAGCGGCGAGCTGGCCTTCCGGCAAACACGCACGCACGCACATACGGTCGTGTTTCTTTTATTTTGTGTATCCTTTCTCTCTCTCTTTCTTTTTCGAAGTGAAGCTCGTTATAACGCACAGATTTCGGCGTCGTACGCGGAAAATATGGCATCGGCGAACGTACGGAAATGTTGCCCTCGAATGTGGCCGGCCGCATGATTATACATTGTATGAGCTATATTAGTTCCGCTCACATACTTATGCTATGTATGCGCTATTATTCATTAGGTATATTCACAGGCTTATAATATGTATGCGCTGTTTTTCCAATAGTTCCGGTCACACGCTTGTGTATGCGCTGTTTCCAACTGTTCAGGTCGCATGCTTGCGTTATCCAATAGTCTAGGTCGCTTGCTGATAATATGTATGCGCTCTTTCTCAATATTTACAGTTACACACTTATGTATGCGCTGTTGCGAATAGTTCGAGTGGCATACTAATACTATGTATGCGCTATTTTCCAATAGTCTAGGTCGCATGCTTCTAATATGTTTGTGCTATTTTCTGATAGTTTCACGGTCGCACACTTATGTATGCGATGTTTTCAATCGTCGACACTCTCTCGATCCTGGGCTTGTCGGCGACCAGCCGTACCTGATGTACGGCAATCTTAGATCGCGCATTGAGGTGACCTGTCATTTTACGCTGCCACATTTCATAGTTACCCGGATGCGAACGCATAACCTTCGTTGCGGCCCGTGTATTAGCCGAAGCACTGCCATTAAGCTCGAGGGTGACGGTCAGATTACCAGCATGGAAGAAGGAAACAGTTTGGAGGGAGCATTGCGAAGCGTCAGAGAGAGAAATAACGAAAGAAAGAAACAGAAAGAGAGAGAGCAGAAAGAAAGAGACAGAGAGAAAGACAGAAATCTAGTATGTCAAGATACACGCCAGGCTTTTCTTGCCCACGTTCTCCCTATAGGGCAAGTATATACTCTTGACTTTTTAAGGACCACCAGACTTCACGACCGCTTGTGAAAGAACTGTGCGAGACCGTGCTGTGTAGTCTCGAGCTGACTATTCATGCTTCTCTTTCTCACTCCTCTTCTTTTCTATCTCTTTCCGTTCTATTATTTTCCTTTTCCCCCACCCCAAGTGTAGGGTAGCCAACCGAGCCAAGCTTGGTTAACCTCCTGCCTTTCATCTCTATTTATGTCTCTCTTTCTCTCTTGAATACGTCTTCGCATAGTCTTCGCTTCTACATGCCTGCAGCACGATGGATGCGAAAATGCTGGCGGCCCGTGAGATCAGATCTCAGATTTGGGTGCACGTTAAAGAACCTGAGGTGGTCGAAATTTCCGGAGCCCTCCACTACGGCGTCTCTGATAGTCATACGGTGGCTTTTGGGACGTTAAGTCCCACATATCAATCATCAGATGCCTGCAGCAGTTCTGTTGACGTTGCTCCTCCGGGTAGAAAAGGTGCGTCGAGAACGCCGTCTACTGGCCTCGCACGACTGAGACCCTTCCTTCTAAGCTAGCTCGACCGCTGGTAATTAGGCTACCGTAATCAGCTACAGTTTCGGTTTGTTTGTTGGCTGATTGCAAGTGCGCGTCCCCACGGATACAATTACTGGCGAGAGGCGTATAGAGCCGTTCGGCGCGTCCGTGAACCGCAAAACTTCTCGGTTCTTTTATCTCTTTTTTTCTTTTTTGCTCACGGAATGCCAGCGGGTCTAAGACTGCCGGGCGCCACAGTCGAGGTGCACGTAATGGTTAGGGTTAAGTTGGGCAGCTTCGGGTTCATTAACACGCGCTCACGTGTGTAGTGTTCGCCTTTATATTGAGTTCGGACTGTGTGTACGGGGAAAAGGCTGAAACGCTTCTTTGCTGGCTCGCCTGGAGTTCTCGATTAGTCTCGGTAGCCGCGTGTGAAAGAGAAGAAAGACATCCTTAGGAAAAGTACGCTGTGTGATAGGGAAAAAGAGATAGAAGAAACACACACACGCACACACACACACACACACACACACACACACACGCAAAAATGTCGCTTTAAGTGGCACAGTACTTGATTCGTTGGCCAAAGACTGACTAGAAGGTGAAAGCAACCTTCTTTTTCTTCCAAGTCGATTGTGTTGATCTGAAGTATTGAGCCGCGTGTGATTCGCTAGCATGAACTCTCGTATATCTCTACTCCTATAGGCTGCGAGATCCACGAGCTTAATTATAATCTACAAACGTCCACGCCTTGTTCTTGGTCAGTGGGAATGGTTTGGATGTTCTGCCCTGCCACGCATCTTGTCAACCTTTGTACAAAAAAAAAAAAACTTTGCTAGTTTGGCAAAGCCTCGGAAATCGAACTGCAATTAGTAACCCCCCCCCCCCCTCCACTGTGTTTCAAGTAAAATGTATGTACGCCTAATTGATTCGTTTCGTGGCAGGAACAGGAAAAAACTTTCGCTTATCAAGGAGAAATCTTTAGATGGCTCATCAAATGTGAAAATTAACTGTCGGCGTACCGCGGCGTCAACGCGATGCACAAGATCATCACGCGATGACGTCCCCATGCGACGTCATAGTAACGCCGAATATAGGCAAAAATTGTAACGTTCTTGTGACTTAATGACGACGTCACTCTGACGTCACACAATGGCTCAGTCATCACATGACATCGTAGCCTGGTCGAATGCGCGCCGATCACGCAGGTATTGCAAGACCAGGTTATTGCGCGAACAACATTATGTGTAACCACATTAATGCGCAGACCACATTATGTGAATAGAGGTATCTCCGTGGGAGGCGGGGTAGGATGGATACAGCGACTGATACAAAAAGAAGACGGCCTTGGCCTTCAAGTCGTCTTACGTGAACACGTGAAGATCCCTATGATATTTTTTTCTCTCAGTTATCTTGGGGCGGATGACGGATTGTTACCTTACGGTGGTGCCGCACTGTAATGCGAACATCGCCGTTGTGTGATAGCACAGATCGAACTGTGCTCGCCCTATCGACTGCCGTCGATTGGTCCAATCCGCCGTGCCCGGCTTTCGCCGTTTCATTTTATAATTTAGAAGTAACGAAGTTGTATCGTCTACAGTACCGCGTGTATATTTTCTTCATGTGAGTCACGTGACCTCTGAACTAGATCATCAGCCATTATAAAAAGAGAGGGGGGGGGGGGGCACTGCGATAAAGAGGGACGTTAGCCCGTAGAGTCAGTCATCAGGTTCAATTGTGTACTCTCGTCAATGCCTCTGTGTCCAAGACAGAAGTGTGACCAGCCCCTACTGCTCTTTTTGCGCATTTGTGTGTGGCGTTCGGACACACACACACACACACACACACACACACACACACACACACACACACACACACACACACACACACACACACACACACACACACACACACACACACACACACACACACACGTACACACGCACGTTGGAGGGAAGAGATGGACGAGACCGGTTCTCTTTGGGAATTATTTTTTCGCCCGGTGGTCGCGGCGTCCCGCTTCTTCTTCACATTTGAGAAGCGGCGACAGGGAAGAGGCGAGCGGGGTCGCCGGAATCGGCGCCAGCCGTACGCCTCTCCTCCTCTCATCGGTGCAGCGAACGCTGCAGTAGCCCCGTCGAGAGACGTCGCGACGCGCCGATATGTAGGCCGACGCAGCGCCCCGCGCAACCTTCTCCCCCTTTCTAACCACAACCACCACCACCTTTTTCGCGCTGCGCCCGCGTTCTGCCTTTCGGCGAGAAGTTGCGTGCAGAACGGTCCGCCGGCCGTAATGGATGTTTTCCCCGCTGGTCTGCACACGTGGAGCGAGCAATGGGAGACCTGTCGTCGGGCTCACGAACATTATCGTGTAATACGATAGCGCGAGACGCTCTTTTGGTGCGTCCGGCTTCGATTCTGATGACACGGAGATGAATTCGACGCCTCGGAAGACGTGTGTCGGGCAGGACGAAGGCTCCCTTAGTTGCTGCTGCCGCCGTCACGATCTTTCAGTGCAGTAGGAAGAAACCACGAGAAAATGGTTCGCAACTGCCGATTTTGCCCTGTTTTTTTAAGGAAAGCCGACTGAGGTTCAGTGCCTTGGCAGCTATACATCTCGACTCCAGCGTATCACTGTGCGGCGATCGTTGTTCTCCACAGGCGCGGGCAGGGGGGGATCGTGGGGTTTCAATGCGCTGCTTAAGTTTTTAGTCTTGCCTGTGTGCTTATGCATACACACTTGCATATACAAATGCAAACACGAACGTGCACAAAGGGTGGGTACAAACTCCGCACCCCACCTCACTGAAAATATGCCTGGTACGCCCCTGCATGGTATAAGGACATTCAGAGCGAATTGCTTCCGAAATTAGTGGCACAGCATGTTACAACGAAGCAAGTTTACAAAAATTTTTCTTTAAATCCCTTTGGTTACACCGCGCCGGATATCTCGGACGCCATACACGCAGGCATGATTCGCACTGAGCTTGCTCAACAGGCAGTTTTCGAGTACTGTACGCAAAGCCTTACGTTAGCTTTGCGCCACTGCGCATGCGTCGTACGTTAGCCGCTTGGGGGCTCCCGTTAAGTGACGAAAATAGCGGGCGACCACAACTAACGCTAACTTGGCGTACGCTAATTGAAAGCGCTCTAATAGAGGGTTTCAGAATACCGTACGCAAAGCTTGCAGGCGTAGCGTTGCGGGCGTCATTAATCGGAGCCCGGAAGCGGTTGTGTTACGGCATGCGTGGAACGTAAATTCAAACCTTCGTTTGGGCTGTTCTAAAGCACTCTATCGTCTACCACAATGCAGAGTGGTGTACAGACAACCTATGATGACGGCAACTTGCAGTCATCAGACATTTTCATGGCAGGTTAACGATGGCTCTGAACCAGAGGAAATAGGTGTCCCCATATATGCATACAATCTTCCATATGTTGAAGCACACAAAGCGCTAAGTAAATAGTGGCGTCGCTATAGTTGCTCGTGCAACAAACCACCATTCAGGATTTATCAGTAATCGTTCGCTCAGCGGCTGTATTTGGTTTGAAGCAATCTACCATGTGAGCGCATGCTAAAAAAAAAAAAAATTAACTGTGTCGAAACTGTTGCATCTTTGACAATGTCTTATTGCATTTGAGTCTTTTTCCACCAAACAACGTGTATACTGTTTATTCGGGCATACGCTTGGAAAGCTTCGGGCACAGCTTTGTTCGGCTAACAACGGCGTCTACCTGTCGCGGTTGCTTCACTTACACGTAGCGCTAGCACAATGAACAATACTGCCATATTTTAATATGCTTCTTTATTCCACTGCATGCGTGTCGAAACTATTTCAGTGTGCATTGTCTCAATAGTTCAGTCTTTCCCCATG
This sequence comes from Rhipicephalus microplus, assembly GCF_013339725.1. Lineage (NCBI taxonomy): Eukaryota > Metazoa > Arthropoda > Arachnida > Ixodida > Ixodidae > Rhipicephalus > Rhipicephalus microplus. The sequence goes on from NC_051171.1 coordinate 133,823,846, forward strand.
TTCCGCAGTGGGTGTGCGTTGCAAATAAACATGCCTGCTGTTTTCGTGCATTCAAACAAAGCTCGTGATGGCAAGCGGCTATCAACTTTTGCGGTGAAGTACACTAAACGGAAACATCACGTTCTGACGTTGGCCTTGTCGCGGTGGTCTAGTGGCTAAGCTACTTGGCTGCTGACCCGCAGGTCCCGGGAACGAATCCTGGCTGCGGCGGCCGCACTTTCGATGGACACGAAAATGCTATAGGCTCGATCATGTGCTCAGATTTGAGTGCACGTTAAATAACCCCAGGTGGTCGAAATTTCCGGAGGCCTCCATCACGACATCTCTCATAATCATGCGGTGGTTATGGAATGTTAAACCCCACATATCAACGTTCTGACGTTGAATATTGCGACGTCTACAAATGCGCGTGTAAACACTGTATGCGTATGTGCATTTGATGTGCAGCAAGTCGCACGTCCCATATGAAAGCTTGCGGAATGGCTATAACCGGCGCCAATCCCAGTGGACGTTACGCTTACAAGCGCGTATTACGAAACACACACACTCCCAAACACACGCACAAATATGAAATCCATGCCCGCTGAATAAGAGTTCCTACACGCAGCAGTTTCTCAAGTAGTGCACACCGACAAATTTCGACCGTGTGCATGAACGTGCCCGTAAACATTTAATTGCGGCTGCATATTGCCCTTAGAAGTAATACTCGTACGACTCCCCGCACGTTTATTCTATGGCTTCCCGCTGCGCTGTTGTTTGCGTGCAGCAACTATTCCGGCCATAAAACGCTCGCAGGGGGGGGGGGGGGGGGGGTCGCGCTGAAGCAGCGTTAGTTTTCGAGATCGTTTCTGCAGCTGCGCAGAAGCACATGAAATGCGCTCATCTGCCATTTTTTTTCGTCTTCTTTTTCTTTTGTTCTCTAGAGATTGAGGTGCGACTGCCCGTTCGGAGAACGTCGCGGTAAAATGTGCAGCTGCTTTTTTTTTTTTCAATTGAAGTTGCGGTTTTGTCGGTGTGGATGAGCTACACAGTACGGCTTTGAGGCAGAGGTATTCCGCTCTTCATTTTTTGCTCTGTCCCCCCCCCCCCCCCCTTTTTTTTAATGTGGTTTCTCGCTCAATTGGGGCCGGTCACACAGCTGCAGAGGCACATTCTTCTCGCGTTGATGTCGCGGTGTTTTCCGGTGTTATGCTTCGATGCTCCATTATGTAGTTCATTTCTTTTTTATTCATAATTTTAAAATTGACAGGCACGGAATGCGGCCGTCACTTGTACATGAAGTCACCTGTTTCTCTTGTGTAACAGTATATAGCACACAAACGGAAAGTTATACGTTGCATTAGAGCCAGCTAGGGGGATTTTTGCACAGTCTTCTTTTTAAGTTTCAGTTGTACAATTTCGGATGAATGCAGATGCACACTTGGCGAAAAGAACAAACAAACAAAAACATCGCATTGAGTCTTGAAGAAGTACGAACAAACAAATAACTGAATAAGTCAAGCCGGGAGAAGTGCCGAAAACTTGAAGGCCCGCTTGAGATTCACCTTCAGCTGCAGAATTCGAGCGTAATCGGGGCCCGAACACGTCAACGTCCCGGTTGCGGTTCGCTGTGCATGCCTCAGCCGTGCCGTCAGGAAGTGAACAACTGCGCGTGGAACATTGGGCGTTTCGAAATACCCTCAAGAATGCCTACTGTAAGTACAGTTATTGAGGGGACCACTACGCCATAATGCTTCCTTATGAGAATCATGCGTAGGGCCCTCTACGCGTCATTAAGGCAACACGAGAATCTACTGAGCATCTCACTCGGTTGATGCTTTCGCAGCCGATGATGAACAAATGTGTCGGGGGCTTTGCCTTTAAGGTAGGTCACCACGTTGGAGAAAAACACTTTTGCAGTTTTAGTGCAATTGTAGGTCTTAGATGAATTCTAACTTTAAGAGAAAGAAGCAGCTATAAAATGTAATAAATTAAATTTGTAAAAATCAAAGTGTTCGAAAATATGCATGTCATGCCAACAGTCTTAACTAAAAAAAACTTTTCGTGCTACTCTAGTGGGATTTGGCAGCTGCGTTGTTAGGATAATGTTCTGTTCATCTAACCTCCACGATCGTCATGTATCTAAACATATATGCGTTATTATAAAAAGACCGAATATGTTGATATTTGGCAGGTTTGTTTTGTACGCAGTTGGCCTTAGTACAAAATGTTGCTGCTTGTGCTTAATAATTCTGCTTGAATGTACAGTTCCGCCTATGTAGAAACAGCACGAAAAAAATTCAAATGAAAATATTGGTAAGAAGGGAAGCTATCATTGCTGGCGTAACTGTCGGACGCAAAAAAAAAATAAAACACTATTAGAGAAAAATGACTTTAAATATTCGAACCGTATGTCCCTGTAACAAAAGAGCATTTCATATGCCTGAAATTCATCACGCTTATATAGTGGGACCTCTCTCGAAGTGGTAAAAGCTTCTATTAGGCGAGACGACGCACGTATTTTTTTACCCATCTTGTTTTGTGTTCCTAGCCGACTATCATCCCTGCGCTCCACAGTGGATCCAGGCTTGGTAGATTGAATACCTAACTTGCGTTTACCTTTCTTTTTTTGTCCTATACTTCATCACGTTTCACGAAGTACCGTAGCTTTCTCATTGAAAAGCCAGACCTAAGTTCAGGAACTCGAAACGGCACACAAAACAACACTGACTGCCGTACGAAACCGCACGTAACTTGACCGATTGAGTGCTGCATCTGGATAGTGGTAAGTTTTAGATAAATTGAAAATGTCACGTTCCACAGGCATTGGAATGTACTTATACACCTTGACCTTACGTAAAATGCATACAAAAATATTTATGAAGACTTGGTAAGTCTTCTGGAATCGAAAACCTTCAGTTTCGATTTCGGATGCGTCCAGTAGATGTCGCGAAAATTGTCATACGATTCCAATGGCTCAAGATAGCAACATGATTTTTTTTTTGCTAACCATTCTTCAATAAAGAGGGAGCTTGAAATGATGAATACGAAATTTAAAAAAATCACTTTTTTTCATAAATTGCATTTTTGAAGGTGGACACCTACCTTAAAACACGAACTAGATGAGCAATTCACACGTTTTGATGCCTGCATCAGTTTTATACTTCTGTCACGCAATAATAAATGCGTTAAAGAGACTTCTTTCACAACATGACATTCATATAGTGTTTTAGGGGCGAAGGCCTTTAAGCCATGAGTCGTGCAGCCACCATTTATGAGTAATAGTAGTAGTAGTAGTAGTAGTAGTAGTAGTAGTAGTAGTAGTAGTAGTGGTAGTAGTAGTAGTAGTAGTCGTAGTAGTAGCAGGTAGCCACCTCTCGTTTAGTCATAGGAATGTCCGATGGATGGCGGTACTTTTGTATGATGAGTATCTGATGACAAGATACGAGATGACGCTATTTGGATGGACGGTCGTACGGACGCACGGACGGACGCACGGACGGATGGAAGCGTGGACGGACTGACGGCTGCTTCGCCCCACTCATCCTGATTACGTCCGTGGATACGCTGTGATCTTTTTTTTTTTCCTTCGTAGCAGTTTCATGCGATGGCGTGGTTCTCCTATAGTCATCTAAGAGGCGGGTGGGGGAAATCTGCCCCCGATGGGGGTGGGGGGGCGGATCCTGTGACGAACCTTTGCCCCCTCCGCCACCCTTTTCATTTGTAGAACCCCGTGCACTCAAGTATGTTCTTAGCTACTTCTATTTAGCAGCGCTTCCTCAGACTGCACCGACCAGAATTTTCATCACTTCTTGGGGCTAATCGCATTTGCCCGAGCTCCGCGAACTGAAGCGAATAGGGATACAAACAAACCTGGTAACGCTCAGCCTGTTCCTATCGCATGCTTGCCGCTAGTTATTGATGACGATAACAACGATCCATTACGAGAGGCGTATCATTGCTAAGGGGGATGTGTTGGAATTGGGTGGCAGAAAGCGTATGCATGAATGCATTGAGTTAAAAAAACTAAAGGAGCTCGCTTGCATTCACTTCCTTCATCGATTTGGCTACCAAGCGTGGGCTGCGCCGACAGCTGGCGCGGCTGCTGCCTCTAATAACTGCGTATAAAAATGCTGTTTCTGTTCGGAGTAAGATATTTAATGAATAGCACGCTGTTCTATAACCTTTATATTCAAATCTTGAAGCTGTGCAGTAGTAATCACGAAATACTGAGTTAGACCGGGCAGCAGCTGTAGTTCCTATAGTCACGTTATTTGAGGCATACCATTTCGGTCACCACGGGTCAAAGCATGAGTAGCGTTTGTTTAGCGAATGCTTCGCAGGTCAGGTCTATTGACACTTTGACTTGGTTTTCTGAGCTGCGAGCCCCTGTCAGTGAAGTACCTTTCCGCGTGCACCGAGAAGGGTCCAGCCTGAAAGCTAAGAGAAGCTTTTCAGAGTTTACGGAGCAATACTCAAGTAGCCTGTATACTTACGCAGCGTCAAAATTCGCCACTCGTGTCGGCTCCCTTGTCTCGCCTTAACCTTTTTCACAAAATATATCATTTTAACAGCCATTTGAAGGACGCCCTATTTCATCCACCTAGTTTCATATCACCGAGGATCTATCATCGCTATAAGGTGGGTCTACCATCCTGTCGCACCAGATTGTGCAATGACGCATTTGTTCCTATAGGACAAGCGCCGCCTGGAACCGCCTTCCCGCCTCCATCGCCTGCATAATGGACGAAAAAGATTTCAAGCTCGCCGTACAAGATGCCCTGTAACTTCTTTTTTTTTTTACTGCAATTGTAAATTATTGTTTTCCCCACGCCTTTCAGTAGTGCCTTTGGGCCTTGAAAGTATCGTTAATAAATAATAAATAAATAAAGCACATGTATGTCTGCGGTGGCCACATGCTATAACATTGTTTTGCTGAGCTCGAGGTTGCGGTTCTAAATCCGGCCACCTGACGGTCGTTTAAATAACATGGAATGCAAGAAGTTGTATAGATGGCTTGCGCTGACGTCACTTAAACAGCCATATTGAAGCTCCAGCATGGCGGGACACGTACGTCGTTGTGTCACGTCAGTGTTTTGAGTACATCGCGTGCCGGTTCCTTCGTTTTTCATGCACAGCGGGCAAATATTGTTCCAGCGACGTCGTTATCACACTGAAGCAGGCTAACGACCGAGTGGTTGTGATGCCTTGAAGTCATCTATAAACCGCCGTGTTGGAGCCATGTTGTGTGTCCGTGACCTCACGGCTGCCAAGCCGTCAGGGTTATATGTGTATGAATTCCGTGGGCAGGCACCGAGGTCACTAACTAGTTGTGGTGTTCGGCAGCTGAAACTGAAAGGTGCGGGTTCGATTCCCGCAGTGGTGGTTACATTTCGACGAAGGCGGAATGATAGGGGCTTGTGCACTGTGCACTGTGCAGTGCACGTTAAAAAACTCCAGATGGTCGAAGTTCCCGTAGCCCTCCTCTAAGGCATGCATGCTTCACAATGATATCCTTCAATGAATTTTGCACGTAAAACAACACAAATTATTATAACTGTGGTAACATATTGATACCGTACTTCATTCAAAGCACGGTATCAGTTGAAGGTATCAGTTGAGTTCTTATGACATCATGTTGGCACTATACGACCTTTCCCAGGTGCAGCCTCCACGTCTCGATGTACGCAACTCCCGTAGCCCTCCTCTAAGGCATGCACGCCTCAAAATGATATCCTTCATTTTGCACGTAAAACAACACAAATTATTATAACTGTGGTAACATATTGACACCATACTTCATTCAAAGTACGGTATAAGTTGAAGGTATCAGTTGAGTTCTTATGACGTCATGTTGGCACTATACGACATTTCGCAGGTGTAGCCTCCACGTCTCGATGTACGCAACTCCCGACTGTGCTTTCCAGCGAGCGCCGGCAAACCAGATTCAGGTGAGGCTTCCCCTCCAGACGGCGGTCGACGCCTTATCGGCACGATCCCGTCTCGCGATAAGAACGGCGTAGTAAGCGTCGCCAGTGAGTCTACTAGGAAGAGAAGAAGGGGGTCACGTATGACGTCACGATCGCCCAGATCGCCTGTTGTTTGCGCCGCCCGAGTGCGCACGATTCGTATATACGACTGTAACAACATATTATGTGGCTTCGTTTCCATCGATCGCGGAGGAACGTGCGGCTTCCGTGTACGTTGGCCCTCGAGTTCCACTTCCCAACCCCGGCGACGTGTCCCGAGATAAACCCAATGCGACTCAGTTCGGGCCCTTGTTCGTCTGAGCCTTAATTAACTATACAGCCTGGAGACAAATCCTGCGCCACGCTAGAAACATTGCCACAAGTCTCTTTCGGTAGAAGAGGGATGCTTCAACCAGCTTTTATGTATGTTTGAACTTGCATTTGTGTGTGTGTCTTTTTGCGCCTTTTTGCGTAAGTTTGCCGTATACGGCATCAATACATGTTACTCAGAATCGTGTAGCTGCGTTTCCTCCACGAAGTCTAGGATTCGGTTCACGAATCCATCACAGCAAGTCGGGCATCCTGTTGTGCTGGAGTCCCGCAGATGGCGTCGACGAGCCGCTCGAAGCACAGGGCATGTCCGTAAAAGGCGGTTCGGGTATGTGCATCCCGCAACGGCGCGGGACAAAAATGGGCTGCTTGGTGTTGTGTCGGTGTAGCCCCACGTTGTGCGGACTGAAGGCGTCACAGCTCCACTCCCGTGAATCGTTCGGAGCGATACCTCCTTTTGACGAGTGAGTCCACTCAGGGAGGGGAGGGGGGGGGGGGGGTCATGGGAGCTCGCACGTGGTACGACGAAGATTTTTCGAAACACCCCGACCCTTCCGCCCTGGCTTCACCGATGTAACAAAGCTTCCGAGGAGGTGGCGAGTGTGTCACGGGATGACAACCATAGAAAATCGTACCTCTGTCTCTTCGCCGTTAGCGACAACGATCGTTCTTCAGTGAAACGGAAATTACGGGCGGTCGAGGCTAACTCAATTTCCAGAACTGCAGCGCTGTCGCAGTAAATTTAGGATAAAACACCGTGGCCACCGTTCGCAGTTTATGCTGCTGCAAACCCGCACAGCTGCGGCACGTCGACTTACAAAGAGAGAGAGAGAGAAAAGAAGGTCATCGCGAATTAAGGGAATCCCGCGGAACTTTAATGTTCCTCGCACTGTTGCTAAGCGAGTTGGACATCTGAAAGGGCATCGCTTTCTCCGATTCGTGACGAGGCATCGTTCGATGCCAGTCACACATCCGCGGCGCGTTTATACAACAGCGGACCGACGTTGTTGAATTACGGAGCGAGCTTTGGTGTAATCTCGTTCAGGATCCCCACGGCGAAAACCAGTTTTCGGCGAAGAGTTATACTCTTAAGGCAAACCTAATGGGGTGCGACGGACGAGCGCGAATTAGTATTCAGGGTCGATTCGATTAGCGCCGTTGCGCCCCAGCGCGAATGCGTGCTTTCCGGCACGCCAGCCTTCTCCAGGGGTGACCGACGTTTTGTATGCCATCATAAAAAAAAAAATCACACCATATCCACGGAGTGAATGAGTGGTGGGGCGAACGTTCACCAGTTCGTCCGTGCTTCCGTCCGTCGAGGCGCCCGTCCATGCGTCCGTCCATGTGTCTGTCCATCTGTGTGACCATAGGTGCGTCCGTCAGCCCGTCCGTCTGTTCTTGCATCTGTCTATTCGTTCATCTGTCTGTCTGTCCATCCGCCAGTGCGTCTGTTCGTGTGGCCGTCCCTCTGTCTGTCCATCCATCCATCCGTGTGTCCACCCCTCTGTCTGTCCGTCTGTGCGTCCGTCAATCCGTCCGTATATCTGTATGTCCATCCACCCGTCCGTTTATCTAGTGAACACTCCAAGTACAACTATTTTACGTCTTTTCATCATGTATTCAATATATACAAGTGCCGCCATCTAGCGGGCATTCTGGGAACCACTCTGACGGGTATGTGTCACCGCTGGTTACGCACTACAACGAGGTGCGCACAAGCCACGCCATAAGGAGCTTCACCCTAAACAAACCCTGATCGGAGCCCGCTATTGAGATGGACCGAAGGTGTCGAAGTAACTACTTGTCCAGAATTTTAGGAGTATCTATGGGAGCTGCAAAGCATGGCGCTTCAGCGAGCATTGGCACGACGGTTAGTACACGGTTTTGTATGAATTTCGTACTTCTTGATTCGTGTGCCTTGGGCCCGTTTCGTGTGGCTTGGAGCTGTTCGCTCACCAAGCAAAAGCGAGTAAATGTTCAGTGGTTGCGCTGATCGCCACATTCTTTTATGCTTACCATTTCAAATAAAGTCACAGAGTTCAATAGGGTTCGTTCTTTCCTTAAAACAAAACCGAAACACAACAGTAAACCACAAGTGCGATTCGCCATCCGCAAGTATGAAGACTAGGCAAATTCGTGTACTACCCATCATTCCCATGGTCGCTGAACGATCGCAGCGCCAGAGTCTACTCTAGTTAATTTTAGGTAACTCTATGTCTAAAGCATGTTTCAATGAACTTCTCACGTTGCGCTCGCGCTTACGAGTACGTTTTCCAAGCTCTCAAGGACTAGTCTTTCATTTCACGGAAAAGAAATAATGAAGAAAGCAACTTAAAATGGTTTCAAGATCAATATAGCTTTCATGAAGGTCAATTGCAGCGATGTGCCGCTGCTTAACCGGAGAGAGAGAAAGGCAAAGAAAAGGCAGGGAGGCTAACCAAGTTGATCCAGGTTTGTTAGCCTACACTTGGAGAGGAGGAAAGAGGATAGAACGACGGCACGTTTGACGATTGTACAGACTACACTGTAACCATGCCACCAAACCGTGCCGCAAATAGCGCCGCAATATAACCAAGGTGAAAAGCAGGAAGAGAACAGACGTGAGAGCAACAAAAATAGTAAGGACGGCCTCGGAACCGCGTTCTATTATTCACTTTCTATTCCTTTTTTTTCCTTTCTTAATTTTTCCCACGAATGCCTGCACAGTTTTCTTGAAACTGGTTTCTTATTAGTATTGGCCTGAATTTGCGAGGAAATATAGCAGTTTGCAGCTCAGAAAGAGTGTGGCGAGAAGAGCCAGCAAAGAAAGAAAGCGGGGAAAAAGAAACTGGGTTTTCACACCAATTAAGCGCGAAAAAAGAAAAAAAAAAAAGAAAATAAGGCTTCTTCTTTTTTTCTTGACGTCACTGTTATCTTTCTATATACGTGAGCATGAAATCATGAGAGCTGGCGACAGACTTTCCCTACCATAGTTTCTATTTTTTTGTATTTATCTGACAAGTAAGATGATAAGTGGTTGCAGAAGCCGTTGAACTACGTTAGCAAAGAAGCAGTCATTTCTTTTTTGACGGCACACGAAAGTGGGCGAGTTCGGTTAATTTCACCTTTAAAACAGCGCAAAAAGATGAAGACACGAGATGAGGAACTACACAGGACAGGTGCTGGACGCAAGGACGGATGGATGGACGCATGGATGGACGGATTGAAGCAAGAGCGAACAGATGGACGGAAGCGCGGACGGACTGACAGACGCTTCGCCCCACTCATCATCATTCACTCAGTGGATATGCTGTGATTTCTTTTATCCTCTTACATGAGCCCCCCTTTTTTTTTTTTGACTGGCCAATCTTCTATGTGCCTGTGTGGTGATCTGGACTGACTTGTTCATATTGCCCGGTGTTCAAGGTGCTCCCTCATTGGCATGTCACCTTTCCGATGGAAGCGCTCTAGATGGATTTTTATTCTGTGCTGTCGATTACTGTGACAACCCAGTGTACATTACGCAATAATAATAATAATAATAATAATAATAATAATAATAATAATAATAATAATAATAATAATAATAATAATAATAATAATAATAATAATAATAATAATAATAGCAGGCGCCGAACCGCGCTAATTCACGTATTGGTTATGAACGATGCCGCAGGGGAGGGCTCCGGAAATTTCGCCTATCCGCTGTCGCTTAACGTGAACTGACTTCGCACAGTACCCGGGCCTCTACAACTTCGCCATCGTCGAAATACCGACGCTGCTGCACGGATCGAGCCCTTGACTTTGTGGTAAGCAGCCGTGCACCTTATAACACTGTACGTTGCAACAGGATAAAAAGGTGAGCTAGTTGGCAGTTCATATTCGTTCAGCGAACTGGGAGCGCGGGGACACACACACCAGAGACAGAGAAACTGAGGCACACAGCGTTTGTCACCAAAACTTTCGTCAACCGGAGTCATTCGGCTCAGACCGCTCGTGGGGAGGGGAGGGGAGTGATAATTAAATGAAAATAAGATAAAAGTGAGCCCCGTAACTGTCTCTCAGCGGGAGGACACCTCTACAGTAGCTCACGAGGGATGAGAATAAGGAGGGATTAAAAGGATAGGGAGGAATTAAAGGTATATATAGAGAGAGGAGCAAGAAGAGAAAGAGGTGCAGGGACAGCCACACACGGAAGTAAGGAGAAGATGGGAAAGTTGGACACAAAATTGGAGTCCGAGGACGGGGCACAACTCGGCAAGAGCTCTTGTCGGCGTCAGAAGATGGCGTAGGGCGAGCCAGTCGGCCAGAGCTGCGCTGTCGTCGGAGATCGCGGGGGCACAACGGGTCGGCACTAAATCCAGCGAGCGAGTCAGATGGCTCGTGCTGTGTGCCTCTTCTCAGTCTCTTGCGTCTGTTCCCGCGCTCCTAGTTCGCTGAACCACTGTACATGGCAACAAAAGACGAAGTACACGCTCTAATCCCATACACCAAAGGGTTGTGCAGACGTTGCGGTGGTTACGGTGGTTTACGTGCTTTTAGATATCCTAACTAAGTTCAGAAGGTCAGGCGCTTGCAGCCACGATCCTCTCTTGCCCCTGAAAAAAAAAGTACATTGAGAAATCAGGGATATTTGAAATACAAAAACTATAATTAAAATATTGTTCTGGGTGTTTTACATGCCGAATGCAGCTCATGATTACGAGGAGTTCACGTTGAGCCCGGAGTTTTAAACCGCACTCCATCACCCGGGCTTGCCTCATCATCGTGTTGGCGCTTGAAAATCTCGCAGTTCATTAAAAAAAAAAAAAACACTATTACTTCACCTGTATGTCACACTGCTAAAGAACAGTGCATTTCTTAATACATGTATACAAACCTCAGAGACGGTTTCATTCTTCACATATATCGCTTAAAGATGTTAATGGTGATGGGACAAGATGAGTGATGAAGTAATAGATTATAAGGAAATGCGTGCAAGAAAAAAGAAAACAGGCTCAAAGCGCCTTTTAATGTCCTAGCGCACAGCACTTATGAAATTGTAATGTTGGCCTGAAAATTTTCCACAAGCGCGCATTTAGATGGGAAGAAGCACTCTAAAAGTTGCGTAATCATTTAGATATGAAGTGGTCGCCATGTCCCTTCCTGCGCTTATATTTCGTCATAGATGTATAGTCACGTACGTCTCGACAAACAGGAGCTGAGTTTCTTTTGTGGTTGCTAATAGACGTCAGGTGCTTCTATTAGCGAGGCTGTGCACGTATATAAGTCATGTCGGCTTTGATAATACGTGCCGCGCAGCCGAGATATGCCTGACTGTGGCGGCCGCGGCCGTATCTGCCGGAACACACAATTTGTTCGTATGCCACACTAGAGTGTGCGCTTCAGATTGATTATACAGACGCGCGATTTCCTTTGTATACGCTCGAGAGAACGGTGTTTTTAGGACTGGAAAGTGACGATTATTCACTCTTGCGTGCACTAGTAGGAAGCGCAAGTTTCGTCCCTGGCGACGACATTCTGACGCGCATTTATACGGGCTGGTAGCAGTGTGCGCCGCATTGATAATTCAGTGTCTTCTATCAGCATAGTGGTGCTATATTTAGGGTGCGATATGGTCATGTTTTATACATTTCGATATTTTAAATCATTTCTATCTATCTATCTATCTATCTATCTATCTATCTATCTATCTATCTATCTATCTATCTATCTATCTATCTATCTATCTATCTATCTATCTATCTATCTATCTATCTATCTATCTATCTATCTATCTATCTATCTATCTATCTATCTATCTATCTATCCGCTTACGTCTGGGTGCTCTCGTGATCACCCCCTTAACATGGCGCGAACCAAAATTAGTATGCGAGGTTTTTTTGCCATCGCGTACGTCGTCAAACACTTCCCGCTAAACAGTGGCACATACCCGCGGGTGAGTATGTACCAAAGGTATGCGGGTATGCTCCACAGGCGACCTACACTTGGTATCTACCCAGGAACGGCGAGAAAACACATGGGCAATTTTAACGCGTGAGCTTTAAGAAAAGCCTGACATCTGCAGCGTTGCCCCGACGCGTGCAAAGAATAGACGTCAGGGACCCAGCAGGAGTTGAACGCAAACATTCTGCGTGGAAATCAAGCAGTCTACCACATAACCACGTCAGGTCTCCGTACTACTTACAAATAGATCCTACTGCTCGTGATTGTAGGCCCGTGTACTCAGATTTGGGTGCACGTTAAAGAACCCCAGGTGGTCGAAATTTCCGGAGCCCTCCACTACGGCGTCTCTCATAATCATATGGTGGTTTTGGGACGTTAAACCCCACATATCAATCAATCAAATCCTACTGCTCGTGAAACGTCAGTCATGGTTGCAGTGCTATTCAACTTTATAAACATTGCATATGTACTCCTGTGATACAGCCGTCACGTTGGGTTAACGTCAATTGTAGTCAAGTGCCAAGCGCTGAGGTTCACTTATGTAGCATTTCCCATGGCTACCTTCTTCGCGAGCACCATCGCTTCCTATCAGCTTATCGCTTCTGGTGTTGCTAATACTCACGGCCTTGTTGGCATCGTTGCGCAAGTGCAAAGAACCGGTTACATAAACATCTGCAACTGTTCAACCTATGTCTGTGCGTGCAACATTTCTACATATATTTCACGTCATTTCATAGCGGGACGCTCACACCACGGTCACCTTCCCGCCGCATGCCTCGCATAACATCGATTCCCAAGGTACGTGGGATCTGCCGATTAGTTTTTTTTTTCCTTCTGCTAGGGGTGTATACCGCATTTTTTTTTTGGGGGGGGGGGTGTAGGGGGCAGTGGTTCTACAAGTCACACACACGTATATGTGTGATCATGTTCCCTCGCCTGCAACGTTAATTTTTCTTTGTGATGTTTTCCAGGGTTTAATGTTTCAGCTAATCATAATGCTATGATGCGCTAAGGTATGATTCATTAATTTACAACATATCTTCGCGTAGCGTCACGTTACTAACAGCCTACTGAAACAAGAATGCGAAGCTTGCATTGATTCGCGCGAGGCCAATAACAGCGATATTGGATGATTCTGAAGACTTATCTGGTTGCTTGTAGGTTGCTGGTTGTAGGTATCTGGTTGCTGGGTGGTGTAGGTTTACTTATATATTTATTCCGCATACCTTCAGGGTACAAACGTACATTGAAGAGGGGAGGTGCAAAAAACGTTAACACGTAATAATTACTACATCGTTAAAGGTATAAAATACAGAAATGAAATATCGCGATGATACTGTCGCCACTTCAAGGTTGTTGCTATATGGCCGAGTGGCTAGCCCTAAGCCATTTCCTGACGCCGACATGAGCTCTCGCTCAGTGGTGCCCCGTCATGGGACTCTTGCGACCGTGTCCATCTTTCCTATCTTCTGCTTACTTCCGTATATGGCTGTCCCCGCGCCTCTCTCTATCTCTATACCTTTAATTCCTCCCTATCCTTTTTAATCCCTCCTTACCCCCATCCCCTGCGCAGAACTGTGGAGGTGCCCTCTATTGAGAGAGATGCAGAAAAGGAACTGCGCTTATTTCTTCCTTTTGCACTTTCATAAGTCACTTATAATTTCAGGGATAGAAACTCACGCTCATACCGAGCGCTCGCACCTCTCATATAAATCTACCGGCGCGTCTAAGTTGACTTAATTAGGCCTTCCGTATCGCTTCGGGTTCTTCTCGAAGCCGTATTTTTTAGTTCCGTATTGTTTAGTTGTACAGGGTACCCAGCCCCTTGCAGGGCTAACTTTTGTCTTGTTCATTTTCAGTGTGCCAGTGCTGACTGGTGGGATTTACACAATTCAAGTGACACATACCCATTTTACGATGTATGATAGTTTATGACAGACTGCGCATATTAAGGCTATAGTATGTATCTTCCACAGCCTCACTGATTCACCACTATATGCCGCTGCCGTATCGTGATCGTGATAGACGTGCCAAACGACGCGATCGCATCTTCTCCCTTAAATATATTTTGATTTCGGGGATTTCGAAAGTTTCGCGCAGATTAAGGCGTCGTCGCGACTTGGAGAGGTCGTCTTTTCACACCCGTTCGTTCGTATATCTCATCTTATCTCGTCGTACTCTTTATCTCGGCGGAGACGTGTCCTAGAGGCGATCTCAAAACGGAGACCAAGACATGCGTGAAACGGATACGGGTCGCGTAGCACGGTGGAACATAACCGAAGGAATATTCCGCGCGCTTCTCCTGACGCACCTTGCATCCAACGCGAGCAATGTCGGGGCCGGGTTTCGCGCAGGCATCTCGGTATCTCGCCAATCCGTCCTCGTCTCAAGGCTTCACGGGGGGTGCGGCGTGCACCGCGCCGAAAGCTGTCAGATTACCGCTCGGATAATCGCATAAACCGCGATAAGAATTGTCGCGTAAAGATAATCGCGCAGCTGTTGTCTACGGGGGATAGTAATGAGTAACCGCCTCTACACTGACGTTTTGGCAGCGCGAATGTGCGTGTAGCCGAGGCGTGTGCTCTTATTCGCGCAATTGCTGCATGTATATAAGTGTTGGTGACATGCATTTCAGTCATCTAACGTGTTACCCTGAGCATAGCAAACCAATTGCCTCTGATCTAGCTATAACTTATTTTTCCTTATTTCTTTGACATGTGAAATAAACGTGTAAATCGAATTCTCGATACTTTCATTATAAACAACACTAAACGCGGAAGTGCTAAAAATCCATTGTGTCAAAAAAAAAGAAGAAAATTTTGTTCTCTACAGGCCTTTCGGTATCACCAGCATTGGTACTGACGTCGTTCCCCCTTGTGGGTGGTGTGACTATGTATGCATTTGGGAAAGCAATAGGAGGGGGGGGGGGCAGAATTGGTAAGCACCCGCCCCTCTTCTGGCGGCACATGTCGTCGCTTGACTCTGCTATACCACCACTGACCTATCATATGTACATATTGTACCTATAAGTACGTCTCTTGGACAACAATATTTTCTGGAAGTTAGTAATACTCTGGCTTGGGGCTTCGGGTATCAAAAAAAAATGTAGTTCCACAAAATGGCAGCCGAATGGTGCCTTTAAAGCGCTATCATGCCGTGCGTGTGGCCCTTTGAACACCTGCCACTCGTCCCTAGAACAGGGACGATTCGAGAAAAAGAAGACAAGAGACTGTTGCGGACTTTGCCGCAATAAAAGCGCCGCCGCTTCATCACGAAACCAGCGTGCGCCAGTGCGTCCACGGGTGGCGAGGAAGTCGTGAGACCAGCGCCTTCTCGGGAGTCCCGCGGTCACGGAAGGAGAAATTCACGCCGTGCCGATGCCGGGCCGGTCTTCGCAAGCCGAGCCGAGCCGAGCCAGTTACGAAGTGGCCGTACACGAGCCCGGGCCCTTGGCGATAACAAACAAACACGCACACACAAAGGGCGTCGAGCACCGCTCCTCTGTGGGAGGACTTATATCGTGCGTGACCGACCGACCCGGCACAATCGTCGCACCGCCGCCGCCCCGCGTGTGTGTTTGAGCAGCGTGAAATCACGAAACTTGATTCCTGGAATCAAGCCGAAACCCCATACTCCTCCACGCTGCTTTCCGCGAACGCCCCCTTGCCCGCCCTCTCCCCTAAATCACCAGTGTTACTTATTTCTGGAGTGCCCCCTCTTCTCCTCTTCATCTTTCATACGGAAGAACAACTAGGCTTAGCGCCGTAGCGTGTTCACGACTCGCCGAGAGACAGGTGTACAGTGATTGTCCCACACGGCGGATGAACTTTTGATGCTGCAACAAACACGCACGCACGAAATTACGCCGCAATATAGACTCACTCGCGTTGGCTGTCATTTCGTTCTTCATTGTTTCGCAAGCTCTCTGAAAGCATGCGTCACCCGCGTACAGGGAAATTTCAATCTGACGCCGAACTACACGGGAATTTTACATGTGCTACATATGGGAACGAAAATGCAGGTTTCACGACCTAATATACGAAATTACCCGGATGATGAAGGAAGGAGCGTTGGCTGTGGCTGAAGTTGCCAATGCGGATAACTCCCGCTACTTGGACACTGGGAGGTATAAATTTTCTATGTGGCACACAGCCAGGACCTGTAGGGAAGCCATGGCGTCTCCGTTGGAGTGACCGCTGCGGCTGTCATTGTATCGGCTTCGCAGGAATGGCGAACTGTTCTTTGCTGCGATGTGTCCAATCGGTTTCCTCTTTCGGGTAACTCGTTGGCAGCTGTATCATCGAGGTGACACGCTTCCTTCTCGAGCGAAGGGCATCCCAGATTGTGGCGTTCATTCAGACAAAACTCTGACCTTCTCAGTTGAATACACGAAAATGCATGTGTGCGGAGTGGTTCTTGAGAGAAAGGAAGAGAAAAGTGAGCCCCGTTATTGTCTGCTTCAGTGAGCGACACCGCCACAGAGCTCACAAGGGATGGGGGTAAGGAGGGATAAAAGGGTAGAGGTAAAAGTATAGGAAAGAGGAAGAAGAAGCAACAACAAACTGAGGGGATAGAAGAGACAGGAAAGATGGAAAAACGGTCACTGGAGTCCGAGGACGGGGTACACTTGCGAGAGATGGTGTCGGCGTCTGTAGATGGCGTAGAGCAGGTCCAGTAGGTCAGAGCTGCGCTGTCACCGAAGACAGCCGGCGACAGGAGATGACGTAGGGCCAGCCCAGTCGGCCAGAGCTACGATGATGCCGAAGGTCGCGAGCGCGCGGAGCGCGCGGGCGCACAACCGGTCGGCACGAAATCCAGGGAGCGTCTCCAAAATGCATGTGTAAAAATGTTGCTTCACTGAGCCCAAGCAATTCAAAGCAACTGGTAAAGTTCGATGGCGTAGCCAGAGTGTGACACACCAAACCCGTGACCCCCCTCCCCCCCTTCCCCACGATTTTTTTTTCTTCGCTTTGAAAAATGACCTCTTCAAGAGGGTGTGCCCTCCAGCCTCTCCGGAAAAAAATAATTCTGCATGTGCCCCAGGTTAAGTTGTACGTATATTGAGCGGATATTGCTGACGTACCACGAGGTATATGTCATCAAGGTGGGACATTTCGCAATGCCACCATTGCATTTGAATAAACGCAGAGATTACACTGCACCTGTTCATGTTACGAATTTCTCCCTAGACGAGGGTCTGAGAACGTGGAGCAGAACATGGTTGTTGGTTGCGAAAGTTATAGGTTCGATCCCTACCAACGAGATTTTCTTTTTTCGTGCATTTAAATCACTTTACATTTCTGTCATTACTGCTGCAATACAACTACAGACTACCAATAGACTCCCCTGTGCCTCCCTTGGCTTTCTTGTTGGTTAAATGTTTAATTAGGTTGTGTCTCGCAAAGCAACGACTCAGTGAATCAATCCATTTTACGTTACATAGAAGGTAATTTTCATCAAGCGAATGGAAGTGTTCCTGCGATCACGCAGCAACTCTTACAACGAGGAGTGTTTGTTATACATAACCGGTTAACTATCAGTCGTCTTGATGTTGTTGCTACGTTACGACAGGAAGCGTGTCATACATGGCCAAGGCCGATAGGGGGAGGCGGAAGGGCCTGCGAGGTAGGAGAGAGTGCAGTTTTACCTGAACGCTGACACAGGTTCATATACAGATGGGATACGAACGAGTTAAACCTGACCCATAGCTTATCAAACTGATTTCATCATTTCTCCCGGCTTCCTCGCTCAAAACGCGTACCTATATATAGTTAAATAAATGTGAGCTATACTTCAATTGTTAAACTATAAAAAAATAACTTCTGTCGTCTTTAGAACAACCACTGAAGTAGAACTTCATGAGCTACCTCTCTTTGTTTTAAACCAGAAGCGAACGGAAAACGGGACGTAGTCACCTACTCGGGGCATTTTAATATGCGAAACATAGTTGCAGGTGGCCTGTACATTTCCTTGTTACGCAAAGTCGTGGTGCCAACACGTTCGAGTCTAATGTTTCTACTTTATTCATATTTTTTCTTCCATGTACGCTCGTCACGAATCAAATCGAATACGGCGACTAACTTGGCGTTATAACGCTGCAGGTTAGTCAAAAAAAGAAAGGCGGGTGGGAGAGTTGAATAGGAAAGTACTTACTTTCCTATTAAACACCGCCGCCCTTCTTTTTCTCTTAGCTTTGCTTTTCTTTAAAATGTTACTTCACATAAACTTAGCCGGCCAATTTGATGTTCTGGCTCACTCAACCAAATCCATAGCAGCCTTATCTGCAGTGATACCAATCTCTTCTTTCTTTATTGCTCGCGGGTTTTACCTTAAGCGAGCTCTCTTTGTTTAAATACGATACTTGCGTGCACATCACGCACCAAGAGTCCGAGCACGTTATGCATCTGCCTCCGGGTATTTATGGTACGGCGCTAGGCTTCTTGGCTCTCGACGAACGTTTAATAATGGGTGGCCTGTTTAGGAAGCGATATGCTAGTCCTCTCTCCTTCCCGCGCTTTGCCTATGCACCGAGGACACTCGTTACCTATCGAAGCACGCTCGCTGTGGCCGGTATACTCTTCTCCTTCCTGTTTCAGTGGTTAGGCAGCGGAGTGGCCTTTTTTCATATATCGACTACATTGTCCTTGTCCCGCGTCAGTGCGCGTGTTCAAAGGCGATGATTAATCCAGCGACTCTTTCATCATGTCGATAATCGATTACCAACGGTCGCGATGGATTACGTGTCTCGAAACAGATAACCGTCTTCGATAACGCCCCGCGCTCCTACGAAGAAACGCGTTTGGCGGTATTCTTTAACGGCCATATTAATGCATAAAGATACACGCAAAAGGATCGTCAAATGAAATATGACGTTAAGAGTTGTATAGATTTATATCGTTACTCCGTACGTGCGGCAGCCGTGTAAATATCGATTCCGAGTCCAAGCTTCGGCGTGGTGGCGTAGAGGTTTGTAGAGCGCTGGCAATGCCGCGTTAGAATTTGACTAGTCGATATCCATGACGTCACGGATTGCAGTGAAGCGGATCACTGAAAGTCGCGACCTCGAAAAGACATGTGGCTTGTATTCCCAAAACAGCTCTTAGAAAGGTCCGTTGCAGCAGTTGTCAGACTATCACGACGTCTTTCTTTCTTTCTTTCTTTCTTTCTTTCTTTCTTTCTTTCTTTCTTTCTTTCTTTCTTTCTTTCTTTCTTTCTTTCTTTCTTTCTTTCTTTCTTTCTTTCTTTCTTTCTTTCTTTCTTTCTTTCTTTCTTTCCTTGCCATGCCACGGAGGTCTAGTGGCTTAAGGTATTCGGCTGCTGACCCGCAGGTCACGGGTTCGAATCCCGGCTGCGGCGGCTGCATTTTCGACGCAGGCGAAAATGCTGTAGGCCCGTGTGCTTAGATTTGGGTGCGGGTTGAAGAATCTCAGGTGGTTGAAATTTCCGGAGCCCTCCACTTCAGCGTGTCTCATAATCATATGGTGGTTCTGGGACGTGAGACCTCACATATCAATCAATTCTTTCTTTCTTTCTTTCTTTCTTTCTTTCTTTCTTTCTTTCTTTCTTTCTTTCTTTCTTTCTTTCTTTCTTTCTTTCTTTCTTTCTTTCTTTCTTTCTTTATTTCTTTCTTTCTTTCTTTCTTTCTTTCTTTGCCACGCCACGGAGGTCTAGTGGATTAAGGTACTCGGCTACTGACCCGCAGGTCGCGGGTTCGAATCCCGGCTGCGGCGGCTGCATTTTCGACGCAGGCGAAAATGCTGTAGGCCCGTGTGCTCAGATTTGGGTGCGGGTTGAAGAATCTCAGGTGGTTGAAATTTCCGGAGCCCTCCACTTCAGCGTGTCTCATAATCATATGGTGGTTCTGGGACGTGAGACCTCACATATCAATCAATTCTTTCTTTCTTTCTTTCTTTCTTTCTTTCTTTCTTTCTTTCTTTCTTTCTTTCTTTCTTTCTTTCTTTCTTTCTTTCTTTCTTTCTTTCTTTCTTTCTTTCTTTCTTTCTTTCTTTCCTTCCTTCTTTCTTGCTTGCTTGCTTGCTTACTACTATACTACTACTACTACTACTACTACTACTACTACTGCTGCTGCTGCTACTACTAGTACAACAGCTACCAATACTGCTGCCATCAAAGCCGGCGTGTTCTAACATCGTGTTACATTGGGCGAATAGAACGCGGTGTTGCGCTGCATTGAATTAAAAAAAAAAGAAGAAAGTAAAATAAGAAGAAGGAACGTTCATTCCGGCTATATTGGGACTTACTAACTAGGCAAACGGAAATTATTAGCGACCTGCCGCGCCCTGATTCACTTGATTACATAAACGAGCTAATAAATGTCTGTCCGAAGCTTGCGTATTCGTATCTCTGCATGTCCAAATTATGGCCTTCTTAGCAGTGTTCTAATCAGAACACTGAGTCTTCCTCAACTGACTGAAAGAATATACTATCTCGCAGACTAGTAAAATTAGTTATTCTACATCTCAGACGAAGACAGCGCAAACGAACAGCTAGTCCATTTCTGTTTCCTCTTCTTCTTCTTGAGAACAGCGCATGTGTGAGAAGAAGATGTAGCACATCGATATCGATTGATATCCGCGGGCTTTAACGTCCCGAAACCATGGACCGTATGATCACGAGAAACGTCGTACGTATAGTGGAGGGCTCCGGGGATTATAACCTCCTGGGGTTCTTCAACCTGCACCCAATTCCGAGAGCACGGGCGTACAGCATTTTCGAGATATAGATGTGCTGCAAGGAAAGAAACGACCACTGAAAACGAACTAATGGTAAGCGCAGTGGAACGGCGTAATCTTCCACCACCAGCAAGCAGCCGGGCGCAGGGCTCCGTTGTTACTAGGTGCCTCTAAGTCCCCGCTCACGTAACTCATAAATCCTCGCGAATAAGGCAACTCGAAGGTCGGGCTTTTACGGCACACGGTTTGCGATCGTGGCCGAAAAAAAAAAGCACATGCAGCCGAAAAATGTAATAGCGGGCCCGCTGTTATACATTGTATAGTGTATGCGCACGCGCTGTTTTTTTTTTTTTTTACGCTCGACGGCAACGACCTCTAGCTCGTGCCCACTTTAGGTCGTATTGCGCCGGTGTTCATTGTTTATGCTCCCAGCTTATTAAGATGCACCCGATGGCACAAAAGGCGGTAGTTCGCCACGCAAGTCGCGATCAGTTCTGTGCAGCAAGGGTACACCTTACAACCCGGCGAACCTTCAACCGGCGAATTATTTTGGGGGGTGTGATTAACCGTCGTTAATACGTTCGTGAATATAATTTTGTGCGTACATTTACAGATGCAAAGTTGGAAAAAAAAAGTGACCGAAAATCGGACTGATCGACACAACGCTTGAACCAGCGAATCTGCGTGATTCTGAACACTACGTTGGTTGCTTCTTCGATTGTTTCCAGGATTCAGGTTGTTTCTAAGTTGCTCCTATATGTCATTGCTCGGCTTAAGTTTGGGCACGTTATGTTTTTTTCTACGTTGATTTTCAGCGCAGACAGGTTCGAGTTAAGCCACAGACAGCCACAGACGCTACTCGGATACTCCAAAGACAGAAAATCGCGCTGGAATCAAACGTTTTCATCTCTTATATATCAACGCGCGCATCTTCTTCATTGGCGTAGTCCTCTTGTCGTTCCGGGGTCTTCTCGACCACCATTGCTTATATTCTCTCACCGTACGTACTCGAGGTTTTCGGCTCACCGCCGTCGCTTCGCCCTCATTTGTTGTTGTTGATAACTGCTCCCTTCGTCAATTTTGAGTTCATCAGTGGTAACTAGTAGGACTCACCCAACTTCAGCACCGCGTACCCGTTTATGATTAATTTAGTTTTTTATTAGTTTTTTGGACAAAGAAGAATTTGTTAAATAGCTTCATGATTAGAAATTTAGAGGTTGGGGTGGATACTATCTCCCCCCCCCCCCCCCCCCCCCCTGTCAACGTCAATGGTATGCGCGAAGAGGAAGTCCAACTCATTCGATCAAGCCACTTTACTGAAGCCGTCTTTTCTACGAATATTTCACGTTTGTATCCGGAACACGCGCTGCAGTCTTGCTCGTTTTGGTTTCCTACAGTTTCGAGACACGCGAAGGGAACAGTGTGAAATATATATCGCACCTTCGTCGCATGCACACCTGAATGTTTAATTTGAAGTAAAAAAAAAAAAAAGCCCGCGATCGTGGTTACCTTCGAAATCGGCCTGTATATTAGCTGTCCTTGTAGCCTTCGCAGCGCGTTAATATATGATTCACTCGTTTTGCCAATTTTTTTTTCTCAAGCGGGTATAACGAGTCTCGTCGCATCGAGCTAATGAAGTGTTCACGATTCGACCAACATAAGCGCGATCCCCGACCACTCTCGAAAATTAGTTTGCAGCGAAGGTGCCGTCCTCCATGGCGCAAATTGGTTGGTTGCCAGATGGACGACGGCGTGACGACAAGGTTACTGCGACCTTATGCCGGCCACCTTGAATGCCTGAGCGAGGAATTAATTATGCACGGTAATATAGTGCGTTCTGTCGGGTTCTTCTGACCACACATTAAAGGCCCTTTCCATGGTCATATTACTGAAATATGCTCCCGTTTTTTGTCTTCACCGTGAACGCGGTGCATATTGGGTCTTCCTGTGAATTACTACGAGATGGCGGTAATTCGCAAATCACGAAGTCAAATTGCACTTGATGGTATGAATTAACAGAAAGGCAGACGTCAAGGAGCCCTGAAGTGTGTTTTGATGGAGGACGCATTCTTTTATGCAGTGGTATACTCGGCGTTACGGGGGCCTTGCGACAAAGCATGCATCCGGAAGCCGGAAGCTTGCCATCCCGTAGTGAGGCAGAGAGAGAGAAGGAAAGAAGAGCGAGAAGGTGTACTGTGTGACAGCGCTGTTCAATAGTGACAGTTCAGTGAGAGATGGAAGATAGAAAGAGAGAGTTAACGCGAAGTTTTGCTAAACCTTTAGGCTAAAGAGGAGAGAGAGTTGGAAACAATGCATATATTTGTAAAAATCAGCGTGAAAAAATGGACACAAGACACAGTTTACGGACACAGTTTACGAGCGTCGACTGTATACCGAGCACTTGTACAGCGTTCTTGCTGTATGACAGCGCTCGTATATATACTGTGTCCTTTTCGTCGTGTCTCCGTCATGTTCGCGCTGGTTTTTACATGTGCATTACCCCGTTTCAACAACTGCACTACATTCAAGCGGTGTGCAGCTGTGAACGATTTCGCGCTGTTTACGTCACGTAACCAGGTCGTCTTATTTCTGTATTTTTTTAACCGAGATAGTATTTTTTATCAGTTTTAGAGGCTTTGAAGCTCCTTTCCGACAAAAGTGCGTCAACTGGGACTATAGCTATTGCATACTATACCGAAGAGTAAGCCTGCTCAGTGCAGGTGGGCACACCAACAGGGACAATAAGGTGCGAAAATGATACGCAACTTGTGATATTCTGAAGTCCAGGCATTGTTATCGGGGCGTTTCTAGCTGCGACGGATCAATCACTAAAGGTGGCTACTCTCTGCTTCTACTCATCATGTGTATAGTTTGTGAAACGAAATATGCACATCCGAAAAGGAGGACGCTCTATCGCTTATGTCTAGCCACATTTCTTCGCTCGTGTGAACCGACTACAATCGTGGCCTTCAGGATCGCAACAACATACTTTTCTCTGTGTATGCAGTCCTGGTCAGGAGTGCAACACTCAAAAGCTATACGGTGGAGCAGGTACAGCACTCTACCTCCTCTGTTTAGTTAGAAACTTTACCGCTCCAAAAATTTCTCCCTCTCTTCCCAACATTTCTTTTTAACATCGTTCATTCCCCTCACCCCTTTCCCCAGCACAGGGTAGCCAGCCGGTCTAAGAACTGGCTAACCTCCCTGTCTTTCCGCTTAAACTTTCTTCCTCCTTTACCGCTCCATTTCACTGATGGTGGTGGTAACTGTACTGAAACATCGTCTTAAGAAGTCATCGTGGATGAAAGACACAGCTCAAATACTTGAAGACAACATGCTTGCGCCGGCGTTTATAGATTAATAGCCATGCTGTAGCTGGGAGGAGATAGTGTGTGTGAATACGTGTGTTCTGGCCCTCGTTCCCTACCTCTACATTTCCAACTCTTCTATCCCGTTCCCCCAGTGTAGTGCACCTCTATAAAATGCCGTATAACATCTATGCCTTTCCTCGCGATCCTGTTTTTCCTACTTACCGGACCGCTTCTGTAGCGCTGCGCGTTATTGTCGAATAGAGTTACTGTATACATGATACTTAGGAAGGTAGCATAAACAGTAATTATGTACTATCGAAAACACGCGGACGACTTACTCCCGTCGCTTGCTTTGGAGCGAAGAAACAACAACGGAGAGCATGCGAAGGAGCTCGGTGCCAAGCCAAGCCAAACCGAGCCGTGCGGGATAATCATTCCAGCCCGTTAGACAGGGAGCAGCACGTATTGAAGCGCTGACTCTCCGCCGAATAGAAACGACTGCAGGCCGGTCGCAGGCGCCCATTGACATGCATGGCCGCAGAGCTATATAGAAGGCATATATAGCATGAACAGGGATGAGAATAGCCCGTCCCGGCTAATTGTTCTCTCATCACGGACGAAGCGCGGCCGGGTTTTCTTAAATGCGTGGTCCGGACAATGCAGCGCATATACGATGACTGCTCGGAAAATATATGCATCGCAAGAACGTGCGACGGCAATTTGCGTAACCTCCTGGGCGTGGAAGACGCGTTCGCGTAATTTCAGCTTTCAGGTGCATGCACGTGAAAGAGCGGAATAAAAGGAGGGAGTAAAATGATACTGCCGTAAATTAAGACGCAGAAGCGTTGGATTTACGGTTGAGAAAGATCTAAAAAGTCTAACTTCGACGGGGGAGAGGGGAAAAAAGAGAGGTCGTGCTTCAGAGAAACCTTCTAAGCACACGTATATATCATCGTGCTTGTTTCTTTTTTTGGGAGAGAGAGAGAGAGAGAGAGAGAGAGAGAGAGAGAAAGGATAAATAGAGAGGAAAGGCAGGGAGGTTAACCAAGCTTGGCTCGGTTGGCTACCCTACACTTGGGGTGGGGAAAAGAGAATAATAGAGCGGAAAGAGATAGGAGTGACTATTACTGCTGCGTGAGCGATGAACGCGAGAAAAAGAAGTCCTAAAATGAAAGAAAAAAATAAGTAACCGATGTGGTTAAACCGACTTTCTCGAGCGACAGCTCTGTTTTGCTTGCTTTGTGACATGAGGTGAGCGATGATTTTTCAGAACTCCAACTTTGTTTTGACAAAGACGACGAGAAGTTGACACGCTTCGTCTACATGCCGCGTAAAGGAAGCCGATCGACGTGTGCGAACGCAGAGCCTGGTCGGCGTTGCCGAAGCCTTCAGCATGAACGGGCAGCAAATGGATGATTAAAGATGCGAGCCTCTTTTTTATAACATGGCGGGAAGCCTTACACCGCCAAGTCCGAAAAAAAAAAACAAAGTGAGTTTAATATGAATGTCTTATCGTAGTGTTTCGCAATACGTTCGCGACTAAGTACGTTGACCCCAACCGCGACTACTGCCAAGCCCTACCAACCACGGCCCATGTCCTCTGGGAAGGCCCAATTCACGAAACAAGGCCAGCTGGTTTAATCAACAGCTAGAGTTCAATCTATATTACCCCACTTACAGCGAGACATGTAGCAAACTGTCCACGGGATTCTCGAAGATTGACTCTTCACAGGCAGGCTGGATATATGGTGCGATACATGGCAAACGACGGCCATCTCCTCGCTATAGCAATAACAAACGCAAGCTCACCAGATTGACAAACACACCTCTATTTTTTATATTTTTATTTTTTTCCTTGATACCATGATACTGAAGCCAAAAAGCGAGAGCACATTTGTATATAGTGCAATGAAGGTTTTAACCAACCAACCTTTCCCATGCAGCACGCCTCCATTGCGCCAATCTTGGCCAAGCGTTGAAAAACACTGCATTTACTTTACTTTATGCGATTTGGCCAAGAAGTAAATTGCCGCGAGATTTTCAAGCGTTGTGGTGAAAAGGAGTTAGAGCACGCAAATGGGACAAGGTAAGCAGAAAATTCGCAATGAGAGTGCGTATACAAACATAAGTACATAAAAAATCGAAAAAAAGAGCCCGATTCCTGAGATTTTTTTCAGAACATTAATTCAGTGCTTACATGCCTTGAGGCGAACAATTATCGATCGTGTACAAGATTTATGTCGAACGCACACAAACGCACAAATAATACGGCTAGCCTGTTTTCGCTTAGAACACTCTTATTGTAAGACCTTTAATGAAATCAACCCGGTGAGAGTCAAATAGCTGTCCCGAGAACTCCCCCCGGGACCCGCATGAAAAGCGAAACTCCCTTGACCAACGTGAACGGCGAAAAAGGAATCGAACGCGCCCACCCATAAGCACGCGGACATAACAGCCGCTCTCTCACATGTATCGTGCCGTACAAGATGGATTTTCCCCCGTTTCCAATTAAGGCTCGTTTTCTCACGTTCACGCGAAAGCAGCCGGCAATCTTCGACACACCTGCTTGTCATGTGCGCACGACAAGCAGGTTGTTGTGTTTATGTGTCGTGTATGTGTTTATGTGTTGTGTTTATGTATCTTGTTGTGTTTATGTACTCTACCAATGGAGCGAGGCTCGGCTTCGCGCGTGCAGAAACCAAACACATCGATCGCATTCTGGTACGGCGCTGCTCCTGGAACGATTAATCTGCTCACTGCTTCGGGGCATACGACTACGCAACTTGGGGCCTGCTACATCGATGTTCGCCACGGCGCCGACACATCGGCACCTATAGATTTTCCAGCGCTGCAATTGCGTCGTTGTACCGCGCGACAGAAGTGAAAAAACGTGGCGCCCAAGTGCCCCATCGAGCACCGTGAATGGTCGTCGCGTAGGTTTCAACTTCGAAGCGCGTTTGACGGCGTCGTGCTAATCGCAAAATCTACTTAGCGCTATCCGCGGGAGTAAAAATAAGGCGAGTCGAATCGCGCGCTTTCGGGACGTATGAACGCGCCGATTGGGAAAATATCGCGCGTATTTCGGAGCCTACGGAACTGCAAGGCGTGCCGTTAAACGCCGTTTAGATATCGACGTGATCTTGTATAGCTACGCCGACCGCATTTCCTGCTCCCCCCCCCCCCCCCCCACTGTTCTGCGCCCGGGGTTAAGCTTCGGGGTATTCGAAGTCTCATTTGGCGAAATGCCCGCGAAAATGACACGGCCCGAGAACGCAATTACACGAGCGCTACATAGTTTAGGCGGGGCGAAATAGAGAACGCGGGTGGTGCATGGTTTAGCTAACCAAACGCCGGAATTCTGTTTGCGCATTCGCAAAGCAGACCGCGTGAGATGTAGCGCAGTACGCAAGAGTATACCAGTCTAGCGATATGGGGCATGGAAAATGCACGTGCATTACACTAAATCAAACCCACTTCACCCATGGGTGAAGTTGGCTTTCAGTTTAGCAGCACCGTGCTCTATAAACATGGTATAAACGAACGAGGACGCAATACTTAACGCAGTTGATAGTGCACATTTGAGGGTATAGGAAACAGAGTTAGTAGTTAGAGGGACCAAACTAAGGGTTCACTGTGACGCCTGTTACGGAGGTTAATTAAGGTCTGCAATGACCGCGATGATCGCAGCAACTACAGGCAAGGCGTATAACCAGGGAGTGAAATAGTACAAGCGAGCTAGCTCATGGTGATGCGACTCTGCATGTGTCTATCTTCTTCCTCTCACACCTCAGATAGTTCAGCGGGAGGGTGATGTTTCGAATACCTCAAGTATTCCGAGAGTTCAGGTTCCGCATGACTTGGACGCGTTTACTATCTAATTAAACAACTGGGCCACTTCTAACTTGAGTTTGGGTATAGGCTCAACGAGTTGTGTACGTTTAAATGAGTGATCAAGCGCAGGTCACCAGCGCGTGGAACATCATCACTTATTTTTTTCCCCGACTCGTTTGGTCAAAGTAGACAACAACGGTTTGTCGAAGGAAAGCAGCGAAGTGTCATCTTGCCGGTAAAAGTTGCCTGTAGGCACAGAGTTTCGTAATAGTTCCTGAGAGAGAAATCTGGCCGCCAGTCTCTATGGGAACTGTAACTGCCATGACACTTCAGCCAGAATGGCAATGATGGTTAGTACATAGAGTTGCCTATGTTATATCGGTCCCGTGTAACTTTATGACTGTGAAAACTAGCAACTAGAAAAGAAAATTTAGCAGCTCCACTTCGTCACATAGACACTTTTAGTTCACCAGTACAAATCAGCTCACCAGGTTCACGTACAACAAGCCACTAGCTATTTCATCCGAAACGGAAGTCAAAACTAGGAAAATACGTGTATATACTACCCATCGTTTCCGTGATAGCTGAATGATCGCAGTGCCACAGATCTCTCCAGCAAATATTCTAGGGAAATTCATGCCATAGCACATGCCCTACACTGCGCAGTTTCACGAGTATGCGGTCGAAGATGGACCCCTATATATGAAGTTTATACCGCATATAGGCCATCTTCAGCGGATCACATCTTGATATAGGCGCGAGCGAGCCGTGTGGACGATGACAGATTGGAATCGCGCGGCTCTCTGTCGCGAGAAAAACAAGTAAACAGCTCTCGAGGCGCATCGATCCGGCACCGGCCGGCTTTCGCGAGTTCGGCCACGCTTATCTCAGCCGCGCTTAATCTCCGAACCGCATGCTAAGCGCGTAATACACGCGAGTACATGCACGTGTAGACAGTGTCCGGTTACGGCTGTAGTTATCGTGAGAAATGTTGAGGCCGAACCGTGTGTGCGCGAAAAATACACGCGACGTGCCGAGGAAGGGCCGTCGCACAGCAAATAGCTTCGTCCAACACTCACTTCCGCAAATCTATAAACTGTCACACGAAAGTCGTATGACCGACTATAGCCCTTAGCCAGAAGCGGTGCACATAAGTGACAAATCGCTGGCATTTTAATAACTGCTGAGTATCTATCTGTCTATCTATCTATCTATCTATCTATCTATCTATCTATCTATCTATCTATCTATCTATCTATCTATCTATCTATCTATCTATCTATCTATCTATCTATCTATCTATCTATCTATCTATCTATCTATCTATCTATCTATCTATCTATCTATCTATCTATCTATCTATCTGTCTGTCTGTCTGTCTGTCTGTCTGTCTGTCTGTCTGTCTGCCTGCCTGCCTGCCTGCCTGTCTGTCCTGCCTGTCTGTCTGTCTGTCTGTCTGTCTGTCTGTCTGTCTGTCTGTCTATCTATCTATCTATCTATCTATCTATCTATCTATCTATCTATCTATCTATCTATCTATCTATCTATCTATCTATCTATCTATGTCACCGCTTACGTCTATGTGCTCTTGTGATCACCCCCTTAACTTGATTGATT
This sequence comes from Rhipicephalus microplus, assembly GCF_013339725.1. Classification (NCBI taxonomy): domain Eukaryota; kingdom Metazoa; phylum Arthropoda; class Arachnida; order Ixodida; family Ixodidae; genus Rhipicephalus; species Rhipicephalus microplus. Next base: position 133,853,501 of record NC_051171.1, read on the forward strand.
GATTGATTGATTTGTGGGGTTTAACATCCCAAAACTATTATACGATTATGAGAGACGCCGTAATGGAGGGCTCCGGAAATTTCGACCACCTGCAGGGTCCTTTAACGTGCACCTATATCTATATGCACACGGGCCCCAAGCGTTTTCGCCTCCGTCGAAAATGAGACCGCTACGGCGGGGATTCGATCCCGCGACCTGCGTGTCAGCAGCCTTTAGCCTTGGCCACGAGACCACCGTGGCAGTTTCGAACTGCAAGTTCTGCGCATAGAAACCAAATAACCGATCGTCCACGCAGGTAAGAAGAAACAAAACAATAATCATATAAGAGTTTGGAAAGTATTTTGTGGCCATTCGCGGAACAAGACATGACGTTTTACATGCGATACCACAGACATCATGACGCTTTTAGTACATATATAGTCACCGCTCACAAGCTCACCTGACTATACAGCCATCCTTTATAAGACCTCGTGAAGAAAGAGATCGAATCATGGCTGCTCGTCAAGTGGATCGCGCCCTGGGGCGTTCCATGGCCCGATAGGCAACCACTTGTTCTGATTGTAAACATAATTTACTAGGACATAGGTATATTTCAGACAAATGTGCACTATATTGAGGGCATTACACGAGCTTAAACACTGCTCGGTTATGAAAATCGATCTAACCCACGTCTTAAATTCTGTAAATGACATTGATTTCTCGCTCCAACATAATAGGCCGCTGAAACAAATCAATGAAAGGTTGCTCGAGCATCTTTTCTTTTAATAGAAAGAAAAAAAAATTAACGAACGAGTTGTTGTCGCCGTTACTTGGCGACGGCTATACTCATTTACACTTGATTGTTACAAACGAATAATTAAATAAAATAAAATAGCCTATAGTCATGTTTGGTTTTGACACTCACAGCAGTATACAGTTAAGTACAAATTGTCGACTTAGACGATAGATCCACACCTGCGTGTTTACCATGTCAGAACTTTGACGAATACCGCTTTATGCCTCCGCATATAGTAAGTAGTGGAAGATCTGCGACTGTACAATGTGTCCTTATTCCACTCATATGAAGGTGGAAATGTTGTAGGCGCGTGTGGTCAGATGCGGGTGTACGTAAAAGAACCCCAGGTGGTCGAAGTTTCCGGAGCCCTCCACTACGTCGTTTCTCATAATCATATGGTGAGTTTTGGACGTTAAACCCCGCTTGTAATCAGTCATTGTTCCACTCATGGTCACTACAGTATGAAGTCACAGCTATGTGTGATCGCTCCTTGAGGTTATCTGTCACACCAGCAGCGACAAGTTCAACGCCACGGATTGGAAACAACGCGATGCTATTGGTCCAGTGACCCATAGCAACAACCTTAGGGCACATCTGCGTTTCAGGTCGCATATATCTTAACGACCGTTGTCCCAATGGTTTGACACGGCCACCGATAAGACGTTTGTTTTGCCGAGTGCGTTGGCGAACTTGTGTAGCGCGATAACAGCCATAGTGCCATTCTCCTTGTAAATGAGGCATTTCGTAAATACATACAAAAAATAAACGCTGTGAGGATAGATATTACGCAGTGCATCTTCTTCGTAAGCTGCATGTCCAACCAGCCAATCATTCATGATTGGTATAAGCGCACTCATATGGTCCAATATTTTTCGTTCAAGGCGAGCAACTGTTTGTTTGCAGTGTGTCTGTGTACATTGAAGGGACGATATCAGCTAGTCAATGCCCATAACGTGACAGTGATGATAGTGAAGGGGCGGGGGGACGAATGTGTACAGTCAAATGTTTTTTGCAACGAAGCACTTCGGAATTGCGACATTTTTCGTTTCCAAATACATTTAATTTGTGAAGGTCGCGCAGAGTTCACCGTTCGCAACAATGTTGCCCAAGAGCGCTCAGCGAAATAACGCCATTATTAGGGACGAATTCCCGAGATATTGGCGAGAGAAGTCACTTATTCGCGAATATAAAAACACGAAGCACAGATTTATTCCGTTTTAGCATTTGTCACTGGTACGAGATATAGTCTGCGTGTTTTGTATAAATTTGCATTGGTTAGTTTCCGCTATTATTTATATAACTTAATTTTTATTATAATTGAGGCACATACTAGAACTGCTTTAATAAACAAAATACTGAATTTATTGGTGATAGCTTTCACGATATCATTCACAACTTTTCTTACATATTTGCGCAGCTTGACATGCTTATCATTTCTGTATTGTTCGTTCGTCCCAACAGTCTATCGCTGTTGTCATAAACATATAAAAATATAAATCAGTAACAGTATCAGTTTAATTTTCTACAGCATGTTGTTTTGATAAACCCGTAGTTGCCTGGAGTAAGGTGGCCTCCCGACTTATGAGACAGGTCGTCACTACCGCGTCTGCCAATCAAGTTGAGTGATTGAATCTGCGCTAATGCCTCCGGGTTTGCCGAGTTAGCATCGACACTCGCTCTGTCCGACCCACGCAGTGAATATTGAAAGAAGCCCCGCCACGGTGGTCTAGTGGATAAAGTACTCGGCTGCTGACCCGCAGGTCGCAGGATCAAATCCCGGCCGTGGCGGCTGCATTTCCGATGGAGGCGGAAATGGTGTAGGCCCGTGTACTCAGATTTGGGTGCGCGTTAAAGAACCCCAGGTGGTCGAAATTTCCGGAGCCCTCCACTACGGCGTCTCTCATAATCATATGGTGGTTTTGGGACGTTAAACCCCACAAATCAATCAATCATCAATTTTGAAAGAAAAAGAAATGAAGAAGTGTGGCGTCGAAACTGTCTCTTTCAGCTATAGCCTTGACATAAGTCCGATCTCCGGGTCTGGGCCCAGAAAGTCGACTCGACTCTACCCGACGCGACCTGACCAGATTCTTGAGTAAACGCAGCAGCTGATGCAGCATGTAAAGGACACCTATTAAGAGGAAGTAGAATGACTGCTTCGCTTATTGGGCACGTGCCGTTACCCGAAATCAGTACCGTGGCATCGTCAGCACTGCGCCGATTTATAGTAGGGTGCGAGTACGGGCCACAGCAGCGTATGCGCATACGGAACACGCGCCTGCGCCGTGCCGCGGTAGCCGGCATGCTCTGCTGCGCCGGGCCGGAGGCCATGCAGAACGCGACCAGCAGATGACAGGCACAGTGCACGCACATGTACAGCGGTCTGCAGGCGCGCTCCTTATGAACGAGGCGGCAGTCCGCGGCTCAGGCGTCGTTCGCGGCGGCGACGTACACTTCCCGGCCGCTCTGGTGCATGCATGAGCGCAGCAGCGCGCTCGCGTAAATCAATTCACTCCTGACCCTGACAAAACGGGAAGCTCGGGGTGAGACGCTCACGTGATGCCCTCACCGCACGCCTATACCCTTCAGCTTTTTCTGTCGGTAGTGACAAGCTCTGAAATAAGGCGCGCCTCGCCGCGGTGGTCTAGTGGCTTTAAGGTACTCGGCTGCTGACCCGCAGGTCGCGGGATCAAATCCCGGCTGCGGCGGCTGCATTTCTGATGGAGGCGGAAATGTTGTAGGCCCGTGTGCTCAGATTTGGGTGCACGTTAAAGAACCCCAGGTGGTCAAAATTTCCGGAGCCCTCCACTAGGGCGTCAATCATAATCATATGGTGGTTTTGGGACGTTAAACCTCACATATCAATCAATCAATCAATCAATCACCCCACATATCAATCAATCAATCAATCATCAATCAATCAATCAATCAATCGATCAATCAATCAAATAAGGCGCGGAGTATGGTCGGGCATGCCATCGCACTTTGGTGCGTGGAACGCGTTTGGTCTCGGTGGATTACCTTCGTGCTTCTCGTACGCATTGCACACCTGCAGCGGTAAACTATGGTGCTCGACCCGATTGCCGTGGGATTGAATCCCGGGCTCGTATAAAGGCCGCACTTCGAAGGAGACGAAATACCCCGTGTGCTCGGATTTCAGTGCGTTGAACAGTCCCATGTGGTCAAAATTTCCGGAGTCCTCAACTATATAGAGCGTCCTTCTATGTCATATGATGGTTTCGGGACGTAAAACTTCAACAATTATTACTATTTGCAGTGTCGAGTGGCCATGGAACATTGACTATGTACTTCAAGTGAGAAGGTTTTGACGGTTAGAAGACAATTGAGAAAAGCTGACGCTTAATGCGCAACACATAAGTGAGCACGTGATCGATTGAGACTGAATGGCCATAAGAGCATACAGTTTCCTAAAATTATTTCAGGTGATCCGGTGGCGTTGCGATCGTTCGACCGCCGTGGGAGTGATGTACATAGATTTGACTATAGTCTTCGTGCTTGCAGGCTTCAAAGACACTTGTGACTTTATTCATTGCTGCGTTTTGGTTTTGTTTCGAATGACAGAACTAACCGTTTTGAACTTCGTGACCTGATTTGAATTCGTGAGCCTCTAGGAGGTTAATTGGTGAGCCTCTAGGAGGTTAACCATGCGTTACCGACATCGCAGATTGCAACACACGTTGCCTAAACAGAGGTGTAAAACACGTGCAGTGAAAACGAACAGGAAGTACGAAGATAGTTTTCCTTTCTTCCTTACACATTATTAAGACTCTCATAATGAGGGGCTATTGATCGACGATGTGTTGGGACCATCGTGTGTGTACAATGTTGCAAATAGCAGGTTCATTTGCACGTTGGGGCCTCACTTCTCAGCCATTTGATGCGTGCTCCCTATTGGCAACGTATAACCTTAACTTTATATTGATGTGCGCACCAGCTAATGCATTAAATGTATGCGCCTAATTTTGTATTCTATACGTCAGTACAAAGGAGGGCGTGTTTTTTTTTTTTTTTGCACGTCTTCATGAAATCAGTCTTGTTTCTCTCGTGTTTGCAATATCGGTTCTCTTAAAAAGCTGTTTTCGACGCTGCGAGTTCCGAGAATCCTTGGAATGATTAAGTTCCACCTGCATAACAGCGGGAGTTTTCTTCTCTTTCATACGCGTACGTTTGGATCATAGCCCTAATGACAGCAGTTCTGAGAAATATTCGTCAATTATTAACGTTGACAATGTTAAAAGGTGAGGAGTTGAGGAAGTGAGGAGATTGAAGAGAAATGATTCATGCAAATACTGGTCTAAGGCATGGATCCCCTCTCTTTTGAAAGCTACCTGCACCCATCCACCGCCTTTGAGATGGGGAACATGGCAAGATTGTTGCATGTCGCCCTGTTCTACTTGGTCTCCGTGATCAGCACTCCTTTCATCAAGCGATGGTGTCATGCGATGAAGTCATGTTGACGCCGAAATCTGATATTCGGGTTTGGGAAGGCACCTAATGTTTTCTTTTTAAAATGTAATACATCGGACGATCATTGTGATATCTTGCAGTTAAAAAAAAATGTGTGGATGAAGGCACCACTTTGACGTCACTTACGGCATAAAACTCAAATGTTCTGCAACATTAAAAAAAAAAAAGCAACGCCAGGACTGCGCGGAAAGCACGGCACAGTCAGAGCGAAAGCTGGAAGAACGACCTTTCAGAGTCTTTTTTTTTTATCTGTCATTGCGTAACTGCTACAAGTACACTTGAATACGTACCCACTATACGCCAAAATGGAATAGAGTGGAAAAACATTACTTTTGCTTTGCAGGACGTGTTTAGCGCCACGAAGCCACAAATCATCATAATTTTATGTAGTATGGGGGCACTAACTATGCCATCCTTCGTCATTCTTCGGAGAAGCATGGTACCCGCTACATACTTGCAAGGATTTCGTGCAATTTTTTTCTCTTGTGCCTGACGAAAATGTAGCTATATGATAATCCACAAAAGTGAATATACGTGCCATTGTTGAAGAAAAACAAACAAACGAGCAAACAAACAAATGAAGATTTTGTGATCAGTTGGAGCATTCGGTGAGCCCCTCATTACACAATTAGCATTGTTTGACGCTTGGTTGTTGCTTTGCTGTTCCAAAACGCTAAATAAATCATAAGAAAAACCGCCGGGCCTGCACGGAACACGCAGCACAGTAACAGCGAAAGCTGGAAGAGCGGCCTTTTAGAGCCTTTTCTAAACACTCTTTGGGAAACTGCTACAGACACACTTTCTTGGTACCCACTACGCCATAAATAATCATACTGGCTGCGTTGTAGGCCGGCATTTATTATGTTATCCTTCGTCCTTCTTCGGAGAAGCGAGGTGTCCTCTACACACTTGCAAGTAATTTTGTGCAAATTTTCAATGCAGTGGCTGACGACTATGGAAAATTAGGCCTGAAGTGGGTATGCGCCACAGATAATAGGTGATCAAGAACAAGCTTTTGTAATGCGTTGAAGCATTTCGTGACCCACGCGTTACGCAATTCGCATTCTGTGACACCTGGTTGTTCCTTTGCTGTTCTGAAGCAGTTTGTTACTCATAATAACGCGACTCCTTTCGCGACATCAAGTAAGCCTAAGGCCAGTTTAGACACAATTTAGACACAAAAGTCTAGTGCCCATATAGTGCCCATATGGGCACTTATGGGCACTATAAAAGCACTTGCTCACCTCTAATTCACGCTCATATACTAAAGTGACACGATAGGAACGCAAGAGACGAAATAGGCATTTGCCTATAATACTATCTCCACTCATAACAGCTTTCGTTGCAAAATACGTATGTTACGACAGATTCCACGTATTGTGGAAATCCGCTTCACACAAAGTGTTTAGCGAGTAGCACGATTATGACGCACTTTGCGCCTCTTTTTAACGGGTGGACTGACATACTTACGAAGTTGGAGTGCGCATACAATGACAGTTTCAGGTACCTCAGCATTAGGATGTTGTACGTGGCCAGCGGATCTAGCCTTGCATAATTTGCAGGCAATTTTATTTATTTATTTATTTATTTATTTATTTATTTATTTATTTATTTATTTACCCCTCAAGGCCAAAGGCATTACAGAGGGGGTGGGAAAAGTTACATACGTGCACGTATACACCAGTAAAACGAACACAGTGAGTAATATTAACAGTAAAGTAAAACGGGCTTATATATTTAAATAACATTAGTGCTTCTCGAAAACGTTTATTGTCGGTGATTGATGTTTATTGTCACTGATTGCCCCACTCGGTTTCCTCTTTGCTAATTAAAACTAATGTCCATTTGTTTGTTTGTTTGTTCTTAAATAAGCACAGACAGGCACTTAAAAAGTCTCGCCTATCATGCAGATTGGCTACAGGCACGCTGGCTATACTGGCGGGAAAATGGTACCTGATATAGTCCGACAGTACGCCGGTACTCGCGTTCCAGCTCGGATGTCACGTTGATCGAAACGAAGCGTAATTAGCGTTCGTTGGCCTGTTTATGCGGTGATAAGCAGCACTAGAGTGTATATTGTTGGTCGTAGGAGTACATGTATTAGCGTTCATGTGATCTTTTCGTGTGTATTAGTGTTCGTGTGATCTTTGATATGATAAACTATAACTGGTGTTATGTCTTTCTCTTGTGTTATCTGTGAAGAAATATAATATTTTTTTTATGTTTATTATCGCTGTGCCGGCTTTACATAGACTTAGAATCACCCATGGCTCACAGCCGCGCATACTGTTGACCAGGTGTGAGGTTTTGAGCCGCATGTGGCTCTGGAAAAGAATTTGCCAGAAGCAGTATACGCCATAGGCGTGCACCGACGTCATTAGCTGATGGATTGATTGATATGTGGGGTTTAATGTCACAAAACCACCATATGATTATGACAGACGCCGTAGTGAAGGGCTCCGGAAATTTCGACCACCGGGGGTTCTTTAACGTGCACCCAAACCTGAACACACGGGCCTATACAGTATTTTTGCCTCCACCGAAAATGCAGCTGCCGCACCCGGAATTTGATATCGCGACCTGCGGGTCAGCTTAGCCACTAGACAACCATGGCGGGGCCAATGTCATTAGCTGTCATGACTTCTCAGTCGTGTTCGTCATACATATACCCTGCTATGGAATTACTGTCAGATAGATAGATAGATAGATAGATAGATAGATAGATAGATAGATAGATAGATAGATAGATAGATAGATAGATAGATAGATAGATAGATAGAGAGATAGATAGATAGATAGATAGATAGATAGATGGATAGATAGATGGATAGATAGATGATAGATGGATAGATAGATAGATAGCTGGATAGATAGATAGATAGATAGATAGATAGATAGATAAATAGATAGATAGATAGATAGATAGATAGATAGATAGATAGATAGATAGATAGATAGATAGATAGATAGATAGATAGATAGATAGATAGATGCGCTCAATGTTTTATTATTTGGGTTGCTTTAAAAAAGAAATGAAGTTTTTAACATATTGAACAAATTTTATAGCAGAATGAATGTGTTTGCGGTCTATGTTGGCGGAAGGAAAGATAACTAAGTTGGATGTATAGACCAGATTATTTCTAATCTCCCGTTCACGTTTACAGCAGGCATGCACAATCTTGAACCCAGCTACCATCAGCCAGTGCCAAAAGTTGCGGGCTTGCTTACGTCATAACTATGGCGAGCCAACCCTCGCAGCCAATAGCCCGTGAATTGGCTGTATTCATCCTTTAATTTTTTTTTTCGTTATCAAAGAGAAAGAAAAAAATGACCTACAACAGATGCATCAATCTGGATTTTGTGCCCAGCAGTTTTCATATATGTCTTCTTCCTGTTACATTTTTTTTAACTTTTGTAGGCGCCAAAGGCACGGCGAGGGAGGGACACAGGTTAAGGGCTAAAGTGTCGTAAGTACTGGCCTTTCGCGCTTACGAAGTTATGGATCAGTACTATATAGCCCGAACCCAGTACCCTCTAAGTGTCAGTTTATGTTTCGGCTTGCTCAAACTAAGTTAAACGGCGGTGACATTGGCGAATAAAGAGACAGATGTTTGCTACCGACGCGGCTAAGGTTAAAGACCACATCTTGTGTTTGTTCATACCACGATGTCTCAGGTGACGACATTTTGGAAAGCATACAGCGTTCGGAATAATTGTTCCAAAAGAGCTCGTATTACAAGTAGGTAAGCGTCACTGGTGTAGCCCGGAGGGAGGGGGGGGGGTGGAATTTGAACTTTAATCAGCCTAAACTTATCATGTTTTCGTGACATGACCGGAGTGGGGGGGAGGCTATTTAAAATACTATTACGTAGCGCCCGTCTAATTTACATATATTGATTGACTTATCCTTCAATTTTACACTGGTGTGACCGAGAGGGGGAAAAACCTCCTCCCAAAATTTTCAAATTTACAAGCACCTACGCAGGTACCCATACAAACACGCGCATGGACATATACAGAAAATCTTCGAACGCCGCCCTCCCCCGCATACTTACTACGCTATTAGTATTTAACACACGCACACAAGCACATGCACCACGGTCCACGATCGTACACAAGAAATGGTGCACATACATACATACATACATACATGCTACATACATACATACATACATACATACATACATACATACATACATACATACATACATACATACATACATACATACACACACACATACATACATACATACATACATACATACATACATACATACATACATACATACATACATACATACATACATACATACATACATACATACATACATACATACATACATACATACATACATACATAAATGCATGCATGCATGCATACATACATCTGTAAGTCATAGCACGTTTCACTCGAATCATCTACATCATGAAATCTGGTGATTATTCAATAATAACCAAGATATTGAGATGCCGCAGAATAAGCGCCTCAAATTTGTCTCGTGCTGCTGCGATATCAGTCGGGGTAAGCGGGCGAAAGGCAAGGCAGCTCTTATGCCAGCATGTCGCTGCATGCACGCGTGGCGCGATGTGCGAAGCCCTGATATACTGCGTCCGTTGAGTCACCGCACCGCGGCTGAAACGAGGCCGCCTGATAGGAGCTCCGAAGAAAGGCCACATCGAACACCTTTCAAGTCGCGATTCTCGATTATGTAATGCCTGGTTGTCTGATTATAAGGATACCAATATGGGCTTCTTGGTTTACCGTCAACAAGCTTGTAGCACAGCGTCGAAAATTTGCTGGCAAAGAGCAAATAAATAAATAAATAAATCGGCGGATGGGCAATAACTTAGAACAAAGTAGATTAGAAATTAGGTTTTTTTTTTTGCGGGCATGTCACAATGTTGTAATTAAACGTAGGTGCGGCAAGTGAAAATGTAATTTTAGGTCGAAACTGCCATGTTGTAATTCAGATGAAGATATTCGGGAATGGGGGGAATGGGGGCATTCGGGAATATATATATATATATATATATATATATATATATATATATATATATATATATATATATATATATATATATATATATATATATATATATATATATGTATGTATGTATATGTATATATATATCCTGCTCACAGCTGGTAATTTTTTCATCCACTTTTCTTTCTTCTTATTTACATTCCATTGGTTCTAATAACTTCCCCTCCCTGTACATTCCTTGGCATTACTGTCTGTTATATCTCATTAATATTGTGTTAAAACACGGAAATACGAGCCCTTAGGTATACACTTCTCTCCCTTATATATATATATATATATATATATATATATATATATATATATATATATATATATATATATATATATATATATATATATATATATATATATATATATTTTGCAGGAAGCAGTTGGCAGCTGTAGTCGGCATAAGGTTTTTGCGAGCTCTTGCGCAATGTCGCTTCATGAGGGTGAAGCAAAGAGCGGATCGCTACGCTGTAACTTGGCGTTGAAGCTACAGAGAAAGAGAGGGATACATGAAGAAACAAAGTATGTACTATACGAAAAAAAAAAGGCTACTAATTCAAGCAACGCCATTGTGAGCCTAACGCAATCGCGGAAGAGAGACTCCGGATAAGCTGGCGTGCTCGCTTTGCAACTATTGCGGGTCCTCCGCAGGTCTCCTGGTCGAGGAGACAGGGGTGACGAAAGAAAAAGAAAGGGAAGGAGGAACAGGGAGAGGAGGAGAGTAAAGAAGACGGATGAATATTAAGCACGGCAGCATCGGAGCGCGTTGCTGTACGTGTTGCTGGCAAGCGTGGCGAACTGTGAGCTTGCAGCTCGATCGCTGCGCCAGGCCTCCTCGTTCCTTCGAGGAGAGAGGAAGGAATACATAGAAGAACAAAATAAAATAAAGTAGAGTTGAGGCAGCCGCTGCTCGAGAGTGGAAGGACGCGGAACAAGAACGCGCATTATGGTGAAACGGGGACTCTGTGTGCATTCGTCTTGTTGCGCATACCCCTGACAACGGGTGGCTATTCTCAGGATTAGGCCGGGCCGTTTCGTAGATGTTTATTGTCTTCCCGTGAAACAGGGGGCAGGTTGGAGTAGAAGCAGCTCGGGAGGGCTTCTACTAAATGTTCCTTTTAGATTTTCGTTGCTTTGCGTGAAGATGACGACACGAAATTGTGATGTCATGATCTATATGTAAGGGTACAAGCGAATACATTGACGAGATGGAATACAGAGATGATTAGATAGATAGATAGATAGATAGATAGATAGATAGATAGATAGATAGATAGATAGATAGATAGATAGATAGATAGATAGATAGATAGATAGATAGATAGATAGATAGATAGATAGATAGATTTGAACTTAGTCAAGGAAGTGCAGGAGGATGATATAAGGAGGAAGCACAGAGAGGTTAGCCAGTTCTCGGACCGGCTGGCTACCCTGAGCTGGGGAAGGGGGTTAGGGGAAGAAAGATGAGAGAAAACAGACGTTGAAGGAGAGGGAGAAAAAGGAGAAGGACTACAGTCGATCCACGACACAGCTTACAGTCAGTCTCTAAGACCACTTGCCCGCAAGATGTGCAACAATGCTCTCGAAATTAGTCAAATTTATTAAAGTGCATTGATGCAGGGAAAAGCGATATATAATGGGAAGTGAGAAATGGTTGTTTGAAAAACGTATGTTGCCACCAGAGTGAACTAAAGCAAACCACCAATAAAAGCACCCTCTAGATGAAGACAGAAAGCTACAGGCGCTGCCAGGGAAGCACCGGCTAACGCCAAGTTAAAAAACTTAAAACCAGGCTTCTTTGTGATGGTGTGAGGGCGATACACGGCGCAATGTCGGAACTGCGTCCTCTGTCTTTTAGGTCACCGCAAATTCGCGCACGGCCAAGGTTGGCAATAGAGTTCCTAATTTAAGATTGTGCCACAGATATACAGGAGCCGCATCATCACCAACGCCTTCCTCTCGTGGAGAACAAGCATGACTCGGTGCAAGCTTAACGATATCGACGATAGAGAAAAAAAAAGATATAATAATGTAAGCCACCCTTGGAGCTTCAAGGAAGAGGCGTAGAAGCTTCTCGAAGGCCTGTCAGGTAGCGCTGAAAATGGGTGAAGAGGGGCTGGCGTGCACTCCGGAAACAACACCGCGATCGTTGCGGGGGCCTCTCCTTTGTCACAACGCTTAATGAGAGACATTCGGAGGCAGCTGCAGTCGTCGACGGCTCTCTTCCGCGTTGGCCTTGGCCTTCGTTCTGCTCCTCCCCTCCTCTCTCTTCTCCTCACTCGCACACGGCTCGTTTGCTCGCTACGCCGGAGCCCGAAAAGCGAACGAGTGTAGACCGACAAGTGACGAAGGGACGTGAGAGTGCCAGCAACGGTCGCTACGTTGCACAACGACACCGTTGCTGTAATATACGCGAAGCAGCTGTACAGTGATAAGGTGGAGAGGGTAGGAAAAGTGAAATATAATACGAAACAAATGCTAGAAAAAAAAAGAAAAGGGAAAAAGCAAAATGCAGTCAAATCATGCTTACGGGCTCAAGGATAAAGCGTAGAGGAGAAACGGAAAAGAATAATGATAAAAGTACAAGAAAGGAACCGTATAGCCGCTATATCTGCAACTGCGGTGCCTGCTGTAATTTACATGGAACGGCATTTCCATATTCCAGCGAAGACTAGAGTACTCTAAAGGGGTGATCTTAATAGACCAATGTATCACCAGGAGGAAGGAAAACGACCGAGTGTACGAGCAAACGTGTGGCCCACGGGAAAGGGGCAAAGTGATATTTCTGCATAAGGCTTGACCCGCTGAGTGCGTTGCATACGTATAGGAAGAACATGAAAAAAAAAACTGTGTTATCTACACACAGGACGGACATGAAATTAAAAAAATAAAATATAAATAAAAAGTGTAAGGTCAAGATAACCCCTCTGTGCAGGGGTTAAAAAAAATGAAAAAGGCCACGCGATTTATCGTACAACAGGCACCCTCCCGGGGTCTGGATGTTTTCATTTTTTTTTTTGTCCCAAGCCACACGTATTGAATAGCCCACTTGCTCAAACAGAAGGGGGCACAGCGCCAAGCCCGAACTTCACTTCTTTGCTGTCCCTGAAAAAAAATCTCGGAGGGTGCGGAATTTTGTATGCGGAAAAGAACGGCCGAATAGCTCGGTACAAGAGATGTACGTGTGCAGAGTAATTTCTCTTTCCTCCTCGCAACCTTTACTTGTACTCCCCGCTATATCTTCGTGCGCTGCATTTTTTTTTTCGTTCGTTACATTCCCTACATGCAGTTGCTTAAGTGACCACGGCACATGAAGAGGATACGTGTTTGACACCGCAAGACAACTTTTACATTTGCGGTTTCGAGTGGGTTTCACCATTGCGAAAATCGTCAATTTCTTCATCACGGATTGACAGTTTCACGTAGTAGGATAAAACTAAAACATGTCTTTATTTCACTTTATAGCAATATACGTCCGTGGTTCGAACGGCCACTACCTTGTCCAATGCGGATACACTCTAGGAAAACGAAGGGTATGTGTAACTCCTACTAGAGTCATACCCAGAAATTTTTTTCGGGGGGGGGGGGGGCACTTCTATAATTTCAGCGAGGACATTCGCTCTGTGCCATGGTAAAAAAATGGCAGCATATCCACGGAGTGAATGATGGGGAGTGGGGCGAAGCATTCGTCCGTCCATTCGTTCTTGCTTCCGTCCGTTCCTGCGTACGTCTGTGTGACCGTCTATGCGTCCATCCACCCGTCCATGCGTGCGTCTGTTCGTGCGTCCGTCCCTGCGTTCGTCCATGCATCCGCGCCTGCGTCCGTTCATGCGTCCATCCATGCATCTGTCTGTGTGTCCGTTCGTCCATCTATTCAGCACTCCAAGTACCACCATCTCGCATCTTTTCATCATATATTCTCCATATAGAAGAACCGCCATCCAGCGGAAATTTCAAGGACTAAACGGGAGGTGGCACATGCACACTTTCTTACGGCTTGCGCTTCGGCTTTACTTCCCACCTTTAACCACCTCGAGTTCATGGTATATACTAGTTCACTGTATTCATGGCTATGCGGCCCAACGCTCGCTAAACCTTTCTAAAACCAAGGAGGTTACACCCAGCGAGTATAACGTAGCAACCCTTTCTTGTCATATCGTGCTCAATGTACATGCCAATAGCTATTAATGGGGATCGCAGCGTGCGCGTTACCTAAAGGCCGGATGCTCCTGTCTCTCATTCCCCCTTAGCAGCCATTAACATGTGCATTGAGCACTATCTTTTATTGTTCAACAACGCACAGAAGAAATCTCTCACCGGAACCACCTTGGAGGTCAAAATCGTAAGGACCGCTATTTTGGGTATGTGCCACTGGTGGTTACGTACTACGAGGGACGCACAAGCCACGCCATAAGGAGCTTCGCCCCTAAAACAAATTCGGAAGGGGGTGGAGGGTGGGGGGGGGGGGGCACGGGCCCGGTGTCTCACCCATAGGCTTTGCCCCTTACTCATACTGGTTAGTTTTGACTTCACTTATATGCGCCTTTCATTGGAGATCATTATACTGTCTTAGGGGAGTCGTGGGACTCAAAAGAGAGTTAACTTGTCTCTTTAAAACGCTGCAGGTCAGGCCTTCCCGGTAAGAGTAGCACATACTCCTGGTTTTCGCAATGTGCTGTTGGCGTACGTAGTCTCATTATCATGACGACCTTACTATATCTTCCGCCTTGCAGAAGTTATACAAACACGCTCGGCTTGTCACTACAAGAGGTGCAGTTATGATTACAAGGCTATTAACGTTAGTCGTGCCTTGTAGTTTGTGCGTGAACATCAGTCCATATGTGTAGTACGCTAAAATGAAAGGATGTAATTTTCCTGGTCGAATTCCCCCGGTGTTCGTTCGCTTTAGTTGCAGCTATCATCGCTATACTTTGATTTTCATGAGCGCGCCGTACGGCCTCTTGTTGTAGGGGCCCAATGCCCTTTCCATTTCCTTGTGCTATGATCTGCCTTTTTGGCAGGCGGGTGCAGCTACGCGGTGTGTGATTTGGGATAACCGTGATCACTAGATCGAAAGCCTCCGTGATCGAAAAGCGTGCGGAGACCCTACCACACTGTTTCGCGACTTCCCGCCAGGGGAAGAGCGCGTGAGTTGTGGTTCCGCGAGAAACGCTGATAACAGCGATAAGAATAATCAGTTACTGCGTCTCGACGTGCCAATTCTTCTCCGAGTTTTGCAGCGAAGGCTGTTTATGAGATCACAAAAAGGGTCGCGTCCACTGAAGTTGTCCGCCGCCGCCGGTGTCCGTAACCGGTAACAAACTAAATAAGAACAGAAAGCTCAGTAAATAAGAAACACCAAGGACACAACGGGATTCGAACTCGTGTCCCCTGCGTGCCAGCCCAGTACTCTACTACTGAGCCATGTCAGTCTATTTTCTTTATTGCCTTGCATATCAAAACTGTTCGTATTTCACATACTCGACAAAATACAAGGGTACCACAAAAGACACCCACAAAAATGCACCCACAAAATACAATGAAGAACCGCCAGCTCTGCGCTGACTACTGATCAATACTTAGGCGTCAGTAACAATGATTCAAAGCGCGCATTCCACTCTGGTACATCTTCTTGCCCCTTCAGAACTTCAAGAAAATGGCACACTGATTCGCAAAAGTATTGTCGCACAGATCTCACTTCTACATTTACATTTTCGAAAGAATTTCGGGTTTGCCATACACTGTGCAGGCCCAGAGGCATAATTAGATAATAATGTACGCCACCCTCATTTTTAACAGAAAGGAAATGGATGTCATGTTGACTTGACGGTAATTATTTTCTCAGTGTTCTCTGCAATATGTGCCAAAAAAACACCCCGCTCCAGCAATCTACAAATACGAGTTCACTTGTTTCCGGTTTATTACATAAGTAACAATGTGTGCCTCATGGGACGATTGATCCCGAATCCTCCGACCATGTTTACACGGGTGAGGTACCAATTTGTAATTAAAAAAAAGTTTTGTCTCATGGCGCTACAAGCATTCTTTTAACACATTTAAGAACATCCTGTCGTGGGCCTGCACAGCATAGCTGGCAGTACAATAGTACAGGCAGTAAAAGATCGACGTGGTCTTTATACAATATTTTACCTGACACCTTAGTCAGATACTCTAACGAAAATCTCACTGATAGTGAACGGACGAAACGACTTTTACTTTAGATACCCTACACCGCTGCTTCGAACTCCTTTGCGAACTATAGCCTTAGGCAGTCTTGATAACGGGATAGTAATCACGTTAATAGGAGTAATGAAGCGTTTTAAAACACAAAGGAACAGTCAGGCGTCACATAATTCGAATCGCGTAATGAGTGGGTCATGAAATTTCCAACCCATTACAAAATTTTCAGGCATAATTCTTCTTCGCCGTCAGGTACAGCATACAAATATAGCACAAAATTCCTTGCACGTGTGTAGCAGGTACCACACTTATCCGGAGAATGACGAAAGGCGAGAGAGCGAATGCCTGGAAAATCCCGCACAGTGGCTATGAGCCACAAGATGAGGTGAACAAGAACAAAAAAAAAAAAAGGCAGATGCCACGTACAGTGGGAATCGATGATATGCGAAGCACGAATGAAGAAGGTTGATATGTCACTTTAATATCAGCATAACGTTACGAGACGGACATAAATTATGCTGCACATGACTTCCATGACATGATTATCAAGTTTGGACGTGTCATGTACCTTTGTCGTCAATTCACGCCTCGTGATACCGAATTTGGTTAAATGTAGAGCAAGCAAAACGGCCGCTAGCGCGCTATGCGCTTAGCATAGCATGTTGTCATGCTTTACATGACACATATATCATGATTATCATGTTTGAACCTGTAGTTTACATTCGTCGTCGATTCATGTCGTGCAATACCGAATTCGGTATATAGTGCAACAGCCGCGAGCACACTATGAGCGTAGCATGTAGTCTTGCTTCACATGGCACGCGTGTCATGATTATCATGCTTGCGCCATCCATATACCTTCGTCATCGATTGACGTCACGTGACACCAAATTCGGTGTATGTGGAGCTAGCCATACGGCCGCGAGCGTATTATGAAGGGCTTAATATACTCCGAAGTAACGTTGACGCATGTACACGCTGGGCGCAGCGACGCTACGCTAGCTGAAACGCGAGCACTCTGTAGTCTGACGCCAGGCGTGGCCCGGCGGCAAGTGGCGCGAAATGCAACATGCCTCGTTTCGCGCCCACTACCCATGCAGACAGCACTGGGTCTGCCTCTCTTCTTCGTGATGTAGGGACGCTGGGAGCGCTCGAACGCGCATGCGTGATAGCAACGCAGCGCGGCGCGCGCCTGCAGGCTATGGCAAACAGAGACAAACGCCGGCATGCACACGCGCTGGCTCACGTCGATGTGTATTGTCGCCTTAAGTGTAGCATGTAGTCATGTTCTGACATGACACGCACCTCATGATTATCATGTTTACGCGTCACATACGTTCGTCATCCATTCATGTGACGTAATACCGAATTGGACATATGCGAAGCTATAGCGAAATCGCCGTCGGCGCATCATGAGTGTGGCATGTCACGTTGTTATATGACACGCATACCATGATTATCATGTTTGCGCCAGTCACATATCTTCGTCATCCATTCACATCTGGCAATACCAAATTTGGCATATGCGAAGCTATCGAAATGGCCGCGTGTCATGAGTGTGGCATGTATTCATGTTGTTACATGACACGCATGTCTCGATTTTCATGATAGAGTTTGTCGCTTGTGTTTGCCATGTAGTCATGCCATACCATATCAGTTTTGCAACATGTCATGTGAACGAAACCACCTCAAGAGCAGCAGGACCATGAAATGTAAATAGTTACATACATGTCATGAGTTTCATGTTATGACTGGTCATAATGTTCTTCATACAGTGATGTTATGCCATAACAAGTTTGGTATCGATACCATTATCGAAACGGCCAGGAGAGCTAAAAGTAGT
Source organism: Rhipicephalus microplus (assembly GCF_013339725.1). Classification (NCBI taxonomy): domain Eukaryota; kingdom Metazoa; phylum Arthropoda; class Arachnida; order Ixodida; family Ixodidae; genus Rhipicephalus; species Rhipicephalus microplus. The sequence goes on from NC_051171.1 coordinate 133,871,820, forward strand.
ACGTGGCTAGATAGATAGATAGATAGATAGATAGATAGACAGACAGACAGACAGACAGACAGACAGACAGACAGACAGACAGACAGACAGACAGACAGACAGACAGACAGACAGACAGACAGACAGACAGACAGACAGATAAAACAAACCCCTCGAAGCTTCCCTCACACATCATCATTCACTCCGTGAATATGATGTAGTTTTTCGATGGAGGATGAGCTTTATCAGAAAAAAACAAAGACAAGAGTCATTCTTCATTATCTTATCGGATGTCCTCAGTGCTGATGGAACGCTTGCTATCCTTCATTATCCCTTTTGAAAAATCGTTTGACACATTGCATAGGTGAGCGACATTCGTGCCGACCGCTTTTACTCATGGTCACGTTGCCTTCAAAAAAAAAAAAAAAGAAAACGACGTGCCCCAACGTGCTCAAGACTTCCCGGGGTCACCTTCCCTGTCTGCAGCCCCACTTTCAGCGGGGCACGTATGTCTGCGAGTCCTCACCAAATCGGCTAAAGACCCAGATAACCATCAGTTCACTGCCTTGCTTCTCATCACTCACGTCTTTTCACGTAAACGGCAGGTACACAGTGTCCACTGTACTGTCTGTTTGCAGGTGACAGAGGACGTTTTCTTCCCTGAGCTCCTTCTCCTCTTCTATTGTGTCCAACCCCTTAACGATTCCCGAACGACCCCAGTAAAGTACTGCAAGCCCAGACAATTTTGCTGTGACGGGACGAAGGTGGCCGAGCGGTGTTACTTAAAGGTGGGTACACGTGCGTCTTGTCACGTTCTTCACCAGCGAGTCCGCCTGTAAGGCAAGCTTTTCGTCAGGCGCGGCTGTCGATTACCAGGATGTGCTGGCAGACCAGCTGTTCTCGTTCAACGCGTGTAGTCACGGCCGCGCACACGGATTATGGACTTCCGCCTTCTGTTTTCCAACATTCTTCCATAGTCTGCGTTAACTGCACTGCCTGTGTAGAAACTTGGTCCAGGTGCATCGGGAAGGTTTTGTTAGCGTGCCGATTGGTTGTTTACCCTTAAAAGGAATCGAGGAAGTGAAAGAGAAAGAAAATTGCTTCTAACCGCGCATTAACTTCCTAGCTACGTGCGCTGAAACCTGTGGCCGCCGATAGTTATAGCGCGAGAACAAAACGACGACACAGAGACAAGAAGGACACGAAAGACACAAGAAGGACACGAAAGACACGTGTCTTTCGTGTCCTTCTTGTCTCTGTGTTGTCGTTTTGTTCTCGCGCTATAACTATCGTCATGCCATACCAACTAGCCCAAGCTGCCACACTTCTGTGGCCGCCATGGTGGCACAGTTGTTTTGGGGTTCAGCTGCTGGTCCGAACAATGCGGGTTCGATTCCAGGCGTAGTGGTCACGTTTTGATGGAGGGGCAGTGGTGCACTGGTGCGGGCCCGTGTACTTAACTGTAGGTACCTGATAAAAAACCTCAGGTGGTCGGACTTTGTGGAGCCGTCCACTACAACGTCCCTCATAATTAAGCCGTGGTTTGGGCGAGATATGACTTTGACTAAGCAATTGCTGATTTCTGAAATAATCTAGCGACGACAGGTAGCGGGGTCATATGTTGGGTTTTTGTCTCCTAGGTGTTTTTCTTTTTTCTTTTTTTTTTTTGGGGGGGGGGGGGTTGGGGGGGCTACCGACGCTGGCTTGTAGGTCTGTCACGCTTCTTGTTCATCGGCCCTTTCTTACTTGTGTTTCAATATCCTAACCACACTGTTGCCTTTCTTGTCATCGATATTCGGAGATCACGAACACTCTTTTCTTTTTTTTCTTTGCATTTGCAGAAGCTTTCTACCAGTTGAGGGTGTAGCCATCTTTGTTTTACTCCGCCCATCGGACATGGGAAGAGAACAGTGTTGAAAAAGCGCCAGTATGTGTGTGTGTGTGTGTGTGTGTGTGTGTGTGTGTGTGTGTGTGTGTGTGTGTGTGTGTGTGTGTGCGCGTGTGTGTGTGCTTTTTTCTTCGTCTTTGTGTGTGTGTGTGCGTGCGTGCGTGCGCGCGTGTGTGTGTGTGTGTGTGTGTGTGTGTGTGTGTGTGTGTGTGTGTTTTCTTCGTCTTTGTTTTTTCGCGCCCATCTCATAGAAGCTTATTTATATGTTTTCAGTGGTAGCATCGGTACAGATATGTTTTCGCTCATTTAATTCATGAGGCGTCCACTGCTAAGCGCTTTATCGCACCCGCTGTTTGCCTTTGCGGACAGACGCCGCAAACCGCGCTGAACAAGCAAACAATGTTACATCGGTAGTAATTTCCTGCTTATTCCACACATCTTGAAAGTAGGAACAACAATACATTTCCTACTGGCACTGCCACGTTCATTTACAAGTGTACGACGCAGCAATTGTGGTCAGACGATAAGGAGAGGTATTAGTGGGTGCGAAGTGCAGAGAGAAAGGACAAGAGAGACATGGACGATCGGTATGGTAGGCAAGTGCCTTAGCAATTTTCAACAGCAGAGTTGAAGCCATCCGTTGGTTGCAATCTGTCTAAATAAAATTATTATCAAGATCGCGCGCTGTCTTCACACCATTTTTTGCGTTCTCATTTGATGGACGAGAGAAAGGGTGGAAAAAGTACCGGGAAAGACAAGGAGATAGAAATAAAGAAAAGAGAAAAAAACTTCCTTACGACGCAGGATTCCCATCCACGAAACCCACTCTCAGAGAGCGAGCATCGTAATCATCCGGCTATTCAGGCATACTAGCAGAGCATAACATAGCCTTGTATAATATACTGAGGAGGGGAACAGCATGAACACGGGACGAACAAAGAATGACCACACAACGCAAGCAGTGACGATGAAGTGTGTCTAAGTTTATTACACCAGAAAATATATAGCGATAAAAAAAGAAACAGCAATAAAACCATCACGTGCGAATCCAGATGAACTTGAAGATGAATTTGCCAGGAGTAGCAACGTTCCGAGTTTACAGCATGTTCACATGGTGGGGTCATTCTTACTACAACCCGTTATTGTCCCGTTTCCCACTAAGTATCATGTACCAAGCGACTGACCCCTCAAGACACCCTCTTGTATAATATACTATAGCAAGGGAACGGGAAAGAAAATTGAGGCTCAGGAGGAGGTTAGATAGTAAAGCATATCACTGAAACTTGAAAGGAAGACAAAGAAAGGGAAGAAAAGCAGAGAAATGTACAGGTAGAAAGAGAAAAAGCTAGGTAGAATGAGGAAACGAGAGATTGGGAGTAATTAAGAAATAGAAATGTGGAGAAAGAAAACAAAGGAACAAGACGAAAGAACTAAAGAGAGAGAAAAGAAAGGGACAACAAAGAAATAAAGAGATATAGACAGTAACTTAAAGAGACTCGAGAGACTCAAGAAAGCAGTTGAAAGACAGGGCAAGCGAGAAACAAAAAGAATTACATGGAAAGAGAGAGAGAAAGAGAAAAAAAAGCTAACAAATGGGAAGTAGAGGGGGAGGTCGCCCGGCTGCGGAGCTGTTCAATCAGGCTCGGCACCAATAGCGTGAGACTGTTCTTTCTTTTTTTTCTTTTTCGGGTGTGTGGACCAATCATCATTTATTCGTGCCATGTGCCGAAACTGCGATATGATTCAGAGGGACGCAGTAGTTGAGGAATCCGGACAACTTCCGCGGTCTGGTGTCTTTGTTGCACTTATATCTAAGTACACGTGCTACCGGCACTTCTCTTCCACCTAAATGACGACGCCACAGTCGAGATTCGATCCTGAGACCTTTGGGTAAGCATAGAAGTGTGGCAGCTTGGGCTAGTTGGTATGGCATGACGATATTTATAGCGCGAATACAAAACGACGACACAGAGACAAGTGTCTTTCGTGTCCTTCTTGTCTCTGTGTCGTCGTTTTGTATTCGCGCTATAACTATCGTCATCGTTGGGGTAAGCAGTCTAGCATCGTAACCAAACCGAACACCGTGGTGGATGTTTATGCGTGTTCTCGTTTGTATGCGTGCGCGTGTATTGAAAATTGACATAAAAAATTGAAAACAATTGCGCAGGAGACGGTGGGTGTTGTCCGAAGTGTATTTCGACTTCGTGACCGTGTGGCTGGAAATCGTCATCCACGCATGAGTAGCCGGGCGTATGAAATCTGATGAATGATATTCAGAAGCATTAGTTTTCGCTTTACAGCGCTACACCCTTTGATATCACGCACGTGTTGTGCCATTGCCCTCACAAAATATCGCGCTCGCTTTATTCTGCGCTTTATACGGCAGGCCATAGCTGGCGCTTATGGCCTGCACTTTGCTATGTATGAGCTGAAAGGGAAAATAAATGAACGTAGAGTGAGATTACTTTTTTTTTGTAGCCTGGAAGCGAAAGATCAAAAGTCTATTTACGACCTCAAGCGAGGAGGCAGACCCAGCGGATTTTTAATGTTCCCCTGACAAACCAGCCGAGTTCGCGAGCGGGCTATTTCACTTGGCTTCATACGCCACATCCCATAAAGAGATCCCCTTCTATGGCGTATAGAGGCAACACCGAAAGAAATCTCCCATCTCCGAGACGAGCAATATCTTACACACGACGCGCTTTCTTCTAGCAGTATCTTTTTACTTCTTTTCTTCGTTTTATCAATATTCTCGTTAAACTATCGCAATTACCGTTTATTCGCGATTCCGGAACGACTGCCATTGGCATGTAAATGAGTTTGGTAGACGTGAACTTCAACATATATAAGTTGTGGTCTATCAGTATACTATAGCGCTAATGTGAACGGCATCCCATCGAGAGTAGTAAGAAAACCGTTTTATGCACTGTGTAACCCCATGAATATGCGAAGGCCTGTAGGGTTTCCCGACTTTTATGGGCTCCGGCGGTAGACTTCTCTCTTACAAAGCCTAATGTCGCAATCGTGCTGCTGGCGGGGAACTTACATACGTTTCTTTCAGCTTGTTCAGGAGCGGTGTTGCTCGCGAAGCGTTTTTCTTTCGTTTCTTTCGTGAGTTTTTTTTTTTAATAGCCCTGTTGTGCGTAGTGCTGCAAGCTGTACGCTGACCTTCCTATATCACAAAGCAAATTTACGATTATTTCTCGAAGCGTACGCTGCTTATCGTTTGCTCCAGTCTTTGATGCTGCACGAAATTATCAAGGTCAACAGCTGCTGCAAATTTAAGCGATTTGAGTCTTTGTCGCAAGTTTTTTTTTTTTTTTTTAAGAACTCGTCTCTGATATAGGCGCGTTTGGCTTGCGAAAATCACGCCCATGTGCGTCAATGCGAGGCACCGGCTGATCGTGCGGGAATAAAAGCTCAAAACCCATCCAAAGGTTATGGTTAAGGGCTAAAAAGTGACCCTTTTCGACATTATCACGGAAGTGAAACATTTTAACAGCCCTTCTGTTTAAGTTTGGGGATACTGCGGGATGGTGCGCACTAAACAGGGCAGGTGTGCGCCGCAGAAAGCGGGTATATTCAAAGCAGTTTGCACAGTATCAAAGGAAAGTGGAGGGGAAGGGAGAGGGTAAGGCATAGCATTGTCATGTGCGCTAAGTATATTGAGGAGGTGAATGGGAAACGAAAGCGAGAGTGAGGAGAAAGCGGGCGCCATCATCCATTGCCGCTGTTACCTCATCCCCAAACATTAATAAAATAAGTAATATACATCCAAGTGATTTCGAAGCGCATTTACGCAACCACTTCCAAGATCAGAGGTCTATTTCTTCGCAATAATAATCCCGGAGGATTTTGCATTATTTCTTCTTATAGTACTTATGTAAAGGGGCTTGCTCTCAGAACTTCATAAATATATATATATATATATATATATATATATATATATATATATATATATATATATATATATATATATATATATATATAATACTTTCTAATAAATGCCTATATTGGACGACGTTCTCTATAGGAACTCAGCAAAGACATGAAGCAAAGACATGGGTGCTTGAAGAGGACGAGGTTGAAGCGGGTCTCAATCAAATGGTGCTCTCATTTCTTTCTTTGCCCGCTTACTTGCTTTATACCCCATCTATATGTACTCTCTCTTTTTTTTTTTTTGTACCTATATGGCATGATGTTCCATGGGCACCACCTTTTGTAAAAGCGAACACTCCTAAGCCTTTAAATGAAGGACTGTTTTTTTTTTCTCTCTCTACCTCTCTAATAAATTACAACACTTGGCAAAGAAGGTGTCAGTTCGAGAGAGACACTGGCAGCGCGCGACGCAGTGGCGCCTTCGCGTCGATAACGCACGCCGACGCATGGCTGCCATCGGCGCCTGCCAGGCTGCCACCACCGCCAGCACAGTCTCGCGCGTGCTCAGAGAGCGTATCTCAACTGCCGTCTCATTAAAGTTCTGAATCAATTCAGCGGAGGGGTCCGTAATCCCCGGTGCCACATGGCACAACGACTAGACCTCCCTCCCTCCCTCCCTCCCTTTTGCACTTGTTTGGGGATCTTCAGTGGCCGTGAAAAGACATAAGCCGTTTTTCCCCGTTTGAACGTGTACTTGCTTAGCACGAAATCTCTTTTAATAATTGTTTACAAGCCGACCGACGACGTGAGGTGGTTTTCGATTCCTGGTTTTTTTTTTTTTTTTTTTTGAAGCATGGACGAGAATTTCCCGTGCATGACAGCTTTCTCTCTTCGCGTATCGATATAGCTTCGGCACAAATGTAGCCGTTGTTACGCTTGCGTGGCCCTGCCTCATCGAAGCCTTTTTTTTTTTTTTTGTAAGCGTCGTGCACGGTGCGAAACGGGCGCCGCATGATGAGCGCGAGCGTGGATTCGTTTTGCCGCATAGAGAACGCGACCTGGATCGAAATTGTGTGCGTTGGCCGATCGACTATCGCTCGTGTTTTTACTTAAACTTCCTTATTGCTAAGACATCTTGTTCTTTTCTGCTGCGTCGTGTTCTACCATTTCTGCATTGAAGCCACAGCGGCGCCTATTCTGGCGGCTGCATGGTACGGTATTGGTTTGCTTTATTTCGAATGCAAAAAAATAAAGGAAGGAAGGTACACTATATACGCTAGGGCCGTTTATCCCACCATCATGATATTAATGTTGAAACAAAGCAGACGGACACCAGAAGGATTAAGCACTGGTGATTGCTCGTATATTTATATGCGGGCTATGGTGAACATTTTGTGTGAACTTTGTAGGGTCCATTTAGCGCTAAGAAGAAAAGACCTAAATTTCAATGTTGCTCTTTCATATTTTTGTCTCTTTCCAGAAATTCAATAATAATAATAATAATAATAATAATAATAATAATAATAATAATAATAATAAAATAATCAATCTTCTAGTTGCTATAAATGATGCTATGAATCTGATTTTCGGCACGTACTTTTAGTCGATACAGCGTCCCCTTTGCAGACTAACTTGTAATGTTGGCCGGCCTATATGCACGAAGTTGTGGTAAACCAAGTATAAGAAATACCAACTTTAGTAGGAAGGGACTATCCTGCAACACAGGATATTTGTTCAAGCGAATCCCCCCCCCCCTTTTTTTTTTTTGGAAGCCATCGGATGATGATGATATGTGTAGTTTAACGTCCCAAAACCACCATAGGTTTATGAGATACGCCGTGATGTAGGGCTTCGGAAATTTCGACCACTTGGGGTTCTTTAACGTGCACCCAAATCTGAACACATGGACCTACATTTTTGGAAGCCATTGGACTATGCGTGATCACCTATGTAGTTGTTATTGTTTATTTCTTAGCTTCCCACTCCTCCCTCTGTCTCAGTTGGAGTGTGGTATTAATTTGGGGACGTAACATAAAACTACAAGTACGGACACTATCGGCGGAAATTCATGCTCCCACCTGGTATCAGACTCTGCCATTATACACTTCTAACTTTTTATGCACAATCGTATATATGTCGTGTTCGTCCGATTGTTTTTTTCTTATTTTTTGTTCATTTATTTCTGCCGTACACACTAAACGTGGAAACGTATAAAAGTGATTATAGACAAAGTTGTCAAACTAAACACATATGCGACCAAATCTAATCTACTCCGTAGGTACTCAAAATCACATTTATTAGTTACCATGATTAGAGATTATATGTACAAACTACTTATGAATATTTTTCTCTTAATATTTTATTGGTTGCATTTCTTCTTGTTTTGGTGTTTTTTCTACTATACTGTTATCGTGTTGATGGGATACGCGGCTTTCACGTAGGCTACGTTTGTGTTAATATTTTTTTCATATTTAAACAAACATAATGGTATGACATTGTTTGCACGTTGCTTATGGGGGAGGGTAATATCAAATGTGGGTAATTTTAGCGCTTTCTTAGCGCAAGCGCCGGGACACCTGATGCATGAAGTTGCACTGTTGTCCTGAAGGACATTTTTTTTTTCTAAAGGAGCGTCCAAGCAGGCTTCGCGTAGGCGTAGGCGTCACTTTTTTTTTCTTTTTCACTGCGGCGCGTTAATGCGATGAGCGCTGTTCAACGCAGAGACGTTCGGCCGTGCCTTTAGAGGTGAGTCTGAGCTCAAAAAAAAAAAAAAAAAAAAAAAAAAAACGGCCCACTCGCTTTTGCAGCACCGCTGGTTTTGTCATTCGATGCAGCCCTTGCGCCATATCTGACCGCGACGACTAGTCACCGCAGCATAACCACCAATTTCCCAGCTAAGCCGACGTGCCACTCTTCTTCGCCCACTAAAACCGTATACGTATACACACTCTGCATATTCATGAACGCAAGCACGATCTCTCTCGCACTTTTTTTTTTGTTTGCACGCTAAAAGAAAGCGAATCCTGTGGCCACTCGCTGGCTGGCGGGCATGGCGGCGGCTCAGCGTCGGAGGTCTTTGAAAATAAAGGACCGAGTGTCGGCTTGCAAGCCCATTTTTCTACAGACACGTAATGAAGCGAGATAAAAGCAAAGGACGACAGTGAAGCTGACTAGCAGAACGAGGCTGCGTCGTTGTCATTGCGGCTGTGCGAGCACTGCCTGCTTGCCGCAATATGATTCCGTTGACAATGCAACCAACCGGCTGTAGTTGGTTGCAGTGTCAGGGTGGCGTGATGCAGTGCGAGAGAGGGAGATAGAGAGAGAGAGAGAGATGCAGACTGCTATAGCGACCGGTGTCTTTGTAAGGTTTAGCCCGAATGACACAAGTCAAAGCGAGAGTTGGAGGACGAGTTGAGAGAGAGAGAGAGAGAGGTGCAGACTGCTATAGCGACCGGTGTCTTTGTAAGGTTTAGCCCGAATCACACAAGTCAAAGCGACAGTTGGAGGACGAGTTGAGAGAGAGAGAGAGAGAGAGGTGCAGACTGCTATAGCGACCGGTGTCTTTGTAAGGTTTAGCCCGAATGACACAAGGCAAAGCGAGAGTTGGAGGACGAGTTGAGAGAGAGCTAGCGGCAGAAGAGACGATTAAAGTAGGCCTAACCATTTATTACAAGTGCCCGTACCAACCTAAAACAAAGCCATCACAATCCAGTTGAGCCGCTGTCCCGTCCGCCGGCGTCGACAAAAGAACTCGCCGGCTGTTTTCCCGACAGCCACACCACTCCTGCATCTCCAGCCTATTTGCGTCCCGCGATTTTCACCGAGAACCGGCCTTCCAGGATATAAGCCACTCGCGGGACTAGGCGTGCGGAGCGAAAAAAAAAAATACTAGATATAAAAAGAGAGGCCAACAGTGAGAACCGCTTTGTTTCTGTGGGTGCTGGCTATAGTTGACGTCAGAAAACGATAACCAAAGAGTGTAATTAAACTTTCTAAAATATGATCGGCCTATTTTTGGGTGGTTTCGAGCTGTTCCAAAACGATCATTTTCTTTTCTTTCTACGAGCGGCGAGGAGACCTTAACAAAGGCCCCGTTTGTGGTTAAAAACATAAGAGCTGCAGTGCTGGCGCGGTTTTGTAAAATCGGCAATTTTGAGACCATCTGAAAAAAAAAAGAAAACGCCGTAGTCGTCATGCATAAGCTGTTTCTTACGAATCAAACGTCCATCTATATACAGAACAATGAGGTTGCCTCATTACTGAAACATTATTTTTGAATGCTTCAGTTTTCTAGGAACGGCAGTATGATGGGGAGCATATTTCCCCGTAGTCGGCTATTATTGCGATCGCTGTGGAAACGAATATGCGAACTTTATGCAGCAAGTAAAACAGGACCAACCAACTTACACGTTTTCTGACAACGCTTTCATGATTGATGAGCTGTTCACCTTATGTCCTACTCTGGAGGAGACAATTGAATTTGTCTCAGAACGGGAAGTTGAGCGAGCTGATTCATGATGACGAAGAACGCGTGTCTTGTCTGTGGTTGTTATTAAATACGAAGCATTTCTTAGCAAACTTTAGTGACTTTGAGCGTATCTATCTATCTATCTATCTGTCTATCTATCTATCTTAGCCACTTACGTTTGGGTGCGCTCGTGCACACACCCTTAACTTGGCGTGAACCAAAATTGGCATGGGAGGGTCTGATGGTTTTACTAATATGACACGCTGGTCATGACATAAATAATGTCACAATCCCGTCACGTACGTCGTCAAACACTTCCCGCCAGACAGTGGCACATATATACGCACGGGTGGCTACGTACGGCTGGTATGCGGGCATGTGCCACAGGAGATTGACATTTAGTATCTACCCAGGAACGACGAGAACACACATATGAGCAATTTTAACGCGTGAGCGTTAAGAAGTACCCGACATCGGTAGCGTCGACCGAACAAATGCAAAGAATAAATCTCAGGGTCCCAGCTGGAATCGAACCCAATCATTCTGCGTGGCAATGAAGCATTTTACCACAGAGCTACGCCAGGTATCGGAACTGCATTTCGAATAGACGCTAATCTTCGTGAAGGGTCAATAATGGTTGCTGTACTGCCTAACCAATTTTATAAACATTGCATATGTATACTCCTTTGATAGAGCCCTCACGTCAGGTTAACGTCCATTGTGGTTAGTTGCCGTGCGCTGATGTTGATTTATGTAGCAGTGTCCAGGACCAGCATCCTCGCGAGCATCAGCACTTCATATAAGCTTCTGGTGTTGCTAATATGCATGTTCCAGTTGGCATCGTTGCGCAAGTGCAAACAACTGGTTATGTAAACATCTTGAACTCTGCAACATATGTCTGCGCCCCACCACGGTGGTCTAGTGGCTAAGGTACTCGGCTCCGCAGGTCACGGGTTCTAATCCCGGCTGCGGCGGCTGCATTTCCGATGGAGGCGGAAATGTTGTAGACCCGTGTGCTCAGACCTGGGTGCACGTTAAAGAACCCCAGGTGGACGAAATTTTCGGAGCCCTCCACTACGGCGTCTCTCATAATCATATGTTTGTTTTGGGACGTTAAACCCTACATATCAATCAATCAATCAATCAATCAATAAATCAATTAATCAACCGCACTATCACGCAGCCGACAGTATGAAAGTCTTACTCGCGGGTTACAGCAGCACAATGGGATCAGTCACCTTCATGCATCGAAAGCGGCTCTCCTTCCCGAAAGGCAGACGCAAACTTACATATCATTTCGCTGTATATTATACAACTGTGAAGAAGAATTTGTAATGTCAGCAGCCAGCTAGCAATACGCGTTTATGACTTGCCAATTTTCGTTCCATCACATGAGTAGCGGTGATTGCTCCCTAATATCATTTGCGTAACCATTCACTGAGAGTATTATGTTTCTTTAAAGTTCGAATTTCGAGCGCATTTCCTCTGTCGAATGGTTCTTGTCGAAGCACTACGCCGTTGAGATTACTTCCTAAGAACACCATTTTTTTTTTCAAGTTTGAAAGAAGGTAAACATTCCCTTATCTTTACTTGTCTTGTTGTCCCCACTTATCTCTTTCGCTCTCTTGTCAAATTTTCATGATCTTCTATTCCCCCTACCCCTTTCCAGAGCACATTGTAGCCACCTAGTCTGAAAACGGGCTAACCTCACTGTCCTTCCTATTATTTCTTCCTTCCTTCCTATCTTTATGTCGATTTGCTGGAGAAACAAATGTTTTGGTGTCTGGAGCAGTGCGACAATTTCGACAATTCTGTAATGCATAGCATTAGCTGTCCGAAGAAAAAAAATCATGGCATATTCCCGAACTGAATAATGATGAGTGGGCGAAGTAGTGGGATTGGGCATGTTAATATAACATCATAAAGGGTGCTTACCAGCGCAAACGACAGGGCAGGGGGGGACAGGAGAAGAGACGAGACACAGCGCTGAACTGCCAACAATTTATTCCTTGTGAAGGTATTCGCCTTTACACAGTTACCAGTCGCCCTAGTCATGCGCGAAACACAATGACAATGCATAAGTACATCACATTGACAAGCAAAGGAACAACTTTTCCTTATCGGTGGGCGTGACAGAAGGGGTGCTAACACAAGCATCTTTCAATGAGCAAACTTTTTCTGCCTCTGTGATCTCGCGTGTGGTACGATCCCTGCATCTAGCAACAATAGAACACTCTGAAAATATTCCTTGAAGCCTTCTTCAGCGCGAAAACGCATAAGGTCGACATGCCTTTTAGGCTAATTGTATCTGAAAATAATACCTGGCAAAAATGTATTGCACTCTACCTTCAGAAAACCTTGAAGTACCTAGAAGTGAACGATCCATTTCTGGTAAAAAGTTCATGTGAAGTCCAGGAGTTTATTTCGTCGCTTTGCAATAAGACTCTTTACGCCTTCTGTGTAGACGTCAAGGACCTGTACTATTCCATTCCGCATGACTCATTGTTACAATGCATTGGAGAATATATAGATGAGTATGCGCCTCGAAATTTCAGACCCAGTCTGGCGTCAGCGTCAGTGGGTTTTTAGAGCTTTTAAGGTTTTACCTTCAGTCGACGTACATTTTATGGGATGGAAAACCTCACCTTCAAAAATCCGGTATCTGTATTGGTTGTTGCATCGCTCCCATCGTCAGTGACCTGTTTTTAGGCAAATTAGACAGATCCATTTCGGAAGTTTTCACTAACACTAATGTGATGCACGTTTTCAGATACGTAGATGATTTTAAAAATTTTTACGGACACTGATGTTGCATCGTATAAGAATGACGATGTTACACTTTTAGACCTGATGCGAAATGGTTTTAAACATTTTGAGCTTACTCATGAACTTTCTGAGAATTGTGAAATCAGGTTTCTTGACTTTAAGCTTTTCCTGAATAATGGACGCACTTGCTGGATGTATCAACCGCGTGGAAACAAGCCTGTCTTTTCATTTCATTCCGCGCATTCTAAGTTAGTTAAGCGAGGTATTGCAAAATCTTGCTTCATGAATGCCTTGCGAAAATCATGTGTGCACAAGATTACAGAAAGCTTTGTTGAGCAATCTTCAAGGCTGACGTCGGCTGGTTACCCCGACCACGTGCAAGTTTTCTTTGCCGAAGGCCTGCTGCGTGAACTTAAGGCCAAAGGGACAGATAATGCAATCCCACCTGCCACAGCTAGACAGGCTTTCGCCGTGGTTCCATACATGCAAAGGATAGCGCACAATCTTAAGAAAGTGGCACAGCGAGTTAATGTGAAGGTGGTCTTTACGGCCCCTCAAAAATTGAGTCGCCTGTGCAAGCTGTCCGTTGCTCCGTCCAGACGTACCCTCGGTTGCACTACAAAACATGCAAATAAATTCAGAGATTGCATCTGTAATGTGGTATATCAGCTGCTGTTATCGTGTGGAAGGTACTACGTCGGTCAAACAGGTCGTTGTATAAATGAGAGGCTGAGGGAACATATGTACAATGTGGATCACTATAAACAAGGATGGCTGTCCATTCACTGCAGCACGTGTGGCTTCCGGCCAATATTTTCAGAGTGTTATATTGTTGCTAGATGCAGGGATCGTACCACACGCAAGATCATAGAGGCAGAAAAGATTTGTTCATTGAAAGATGCTATATGTTAGCACCCCTTCTGTCACGCTCACCGATAAGGAAAAGTTGTTACTTTGCTGATCAGTGTGATGTACTTATGTATTGTCATTGTGTTTCGCGCATGACTAGTGCGACTGGTAACTGCATAAAAGCGAATACCTTCACAAGAAATAAATTGTTGGCAGTTCAGCGCTCTGTCTCGTCTCTTCTCATGTCCCCTCCTGCCCTGTCGTTCGCGCTCGTAAGCACCCTTTATGAAGTAGCGGGATCGTTCGGTGTTACCGTAAATCACCCGTGACATTGACCACTCACGCATGTAAATGAGCGACAAAGCGGTGTACAGCTGTATACAATATTTATTCGTCACAAATGTTATGCCGTGTTGAAATGCGAATTTCATTTGTCTTAATTATTGCTGCTTTCAAGTATCGGATCTGGCATGGAGTTCGCAAAGATGAGGTCTGGGCACAAATGTTATGCCGTGTTGAAATGCGAATTTCATTTGTCTTAATTATTGCTGCTTTCAGGTATCGTATCTGGCATGGAGTTCGCAGAGATGAGGTCTGGGCACGTTCTCCTGGTGGTTGTTGGTTGTTTCGAGTCATACCAAATGCACCGTAAAGCATATCGAGACGTATATTACTGTACAAGCCAGTCGTTTTCCGCTATCATCATCGTCATCATCTTCATCATCATCATCGCCATGGCGTATAGTGGGTAGCTTGAATGTGCTCGGATACGGCGAAAGCCAACGGACAAGCCTCGCTCTTGAGGGGCTTCACGCTTAAAAAAAAATAGAGAGCCGCCAGTTTCATGCCGTGCAGCCCGTCATACAGCGAAGCTCTAAGCGCTTGTGAGTGTGAGGGTATGCTGATACAGCTTAGTCCAAGAACTGTCACCAAATCATTTCCTTATATGACTTCTTCTATTCACTCTCCCCTCTGGTCATGTGACCGGTATGACGCCTACTTCTACTGCTGCTACAACTTCAATACTACATACTATACTACTACTACTACTACTACTACTACTACTACTACTACTACTACTACTACTACTACTACTACTACTACTACTGCTGCTGCTGCTACTACGACGACGATGACGACGACGGTACAGGGTAGACTAACACATCTTCGCTCTAAGAAGCACAAACAAAAAAGGGCTCTGGCTGACCGCACCTTAACTATACCTGTTTAGCCGATGGCTACGACCTCCCGTCTTTTTGGTGGCCCCGTAACTTCGTCTGTGCATGAAGAGCCCTGTCTTTTCCTGTCCCCTTTTTACCCGGAGCTTCTTTCTGCCCTATCCAACCTTCTTGAGTTGGTGTCGTTTTTCTACGCCTTCCACAGTTCCAGGCTGTTGTTATCCGCATAGCGAGAGCACGGCTCGGGGAGTCATCACATTTTCCGTCGTTCTGACGAAGAGAAAACGTGATCGACGTTCATAGTCGATGCTTCGGAGCGAGCGAGCGAGGGAGAGCGTCGTTCAGCACGCCTGACGCTCGGCCCGTGCCGTTTCTTTCTCTTAAACAGGTTCTCCCGAGGCTACAGTCGTGACCGTGGCGACACTGTTCGGTTATCGGCGATAGAAAGAAGACACGGCGGCAGGCCAGGCCCCGGCAGACGCTTCCTCGCCGACAGATTTTGCCCCGGGCTTGGAGCGTCTGCGCGACAACATGAGGAGGCCTGACCCTGGCCGACGGGTCGGCAGTGCCGCTCTTCTGTGAACCCGTCTGAAGCCAGCCTCGGGCCTTCGCTTCTCAAAGATGGAGCGACCGGCGGAAGAGGAGATCGCAGGTCCACCGCTAACGGCGCCGTTGCGGGTGACGTAACCCTGCGTCACGGATCTCCCTGACAGCTCGTTCTATAAAGAAGGTGCCAGAAAAAACAAACTACCGGCCACGCCGTAAAGGTCCGCGCATGCGCAGATTACATCCGGCATTCCGGTAACACGTTAACGTAAAACGTATGCCGACAAGTTTGAAGCCTCAGCTAACGGCCCCTTCTGTTATTTTTCTTTACCCTTGGTTATCTCGGTTATTTTGGTTGAGTCGACCGCTAACGGCGTAGTTTCAAGCGAAGTAACCCCGCGGCCCCACAGATCACTGAAGAGCCTGACAGCTGGTTCTGAAGAAGCCTCGTTGCGGGAGAAACTAAACTACCGCCTGCAGAGGTTGGGTATGGGAATAGTCGTAACCAAGTGGAGCCAGTTTCGCAGGATACCACCTTTCGCGTAAACCGCGTACGCGGTGGTTGTTACGTGAGACATGACACCACTGCCTTGTGATGAACGCGTTCGGGCCTGCGCCCCTCCCTCGCCATTTGTGTCTTTACATGTAGAGAGAACTTCTTCTTTGTTGCAGTCTTACGAGAGGAGTACCGCTGTGGTTCCGCAATGAAACACGCTTAGGTCTCGTTTTTTAGCATTTAAGCGGAGCGTGCTCGAGTCGCAGAGTAGGGCGTTTGGGATGTGGGGGCGGAGGTGCAGAGTGGCAGAACCAAGCGGCCACGACGATGCGGCCAAGGACGCTGGCAGCATTCAGGCACACAGCAACGCAGCTGTAAAAGAAACGCTACGCGGATCGGCGCCGTCCGTTGCCGCTTTGCGGGCGACTGCGCTGTTGCTTGTTTGCTGTTTTCGACCCTGCCCCGCCGGTTTAAGACGTTGCGGAGGGAGACGGCGTCCCATCCTCGGCCAGCCGGTTCGGTCCCCCTCTTCGACAGTGCTTCATCTTCTTTCCCGCTGTCGTGCCCGGGCTTGGTTCGCGCCGGGGAGCCGTGATCCGGGCCTGGAAAAGCAAACAGAGTAAATGTGGGTGCTCGTGAGGCAGCCGGGTGAAAAGAAAATCGACCCGGAGGGGCTCGCACTTGCGCCCCTCCAGTCGCCGGCCGTCCCACGCTGCATGAACAACTTTTGGCCGAACGGGGCGGGGCGGCTCTATGGATTCACGACCGAGATCTCGGGGCGTTCGCGGGGCGCTGAGGTTTATGGAATATAAATAAAATTCTATATACGGCTGCGTGCAAGTGCACAACACCTCACTGTTGATAGGAGGACGTTAGTGGCGTGGACAGAGTGAACAAGACTTGACGTGCACAAAAGAAAAGGCGATAAACCAATCTTAGTACATGGCCGAGAAAAGACGGGACAGTTAACCGAGGCAGCGAATTCAACCAAGCAAGTGTCCGGCTTGCTAATCTACACTTAAAAATAATATAAAAACTAATTAGCAAGAATAACAAGAGGTGTAGTTCTAAACAAAGAAGCACACGTTAACAGTTGACTCAATCTCGTAATAAAGTGTAGGCAACTTTATTGGCCGCAGTATATATTTTTTGCAGCATTGTAGATGCATTAACGTGTATGGCATGATCCCAGAATCTTTGCCTCCGAGCCTGGTCTTACGTCCAAGCTCAAAAATCTAGCTTCCAAAGCACAGTTTGTGTTTCGAAAGATGGGCAGTGGCACAGAAGACATTCAACTGCCTCGTCACAGCCGTAACAGTTTCAAGACGTGTTGCTGGCCATAGCTGATAAAAGAGGAACACGAGGAGTTGGTTCGAAGGGCTCCTTTCTTTGTTAATAATTGCTGCGTTTTAACGTCCCACAACTATGATACGTAATCATGAGATACACCGTAGTCTAGGGCTTTGAAAAATTTTGACCATCTGATGCCCTGTAACATGCATCTAAATGTAGGTACGTGGGCCTCTATAAAATCACCTCCATTGCAGTGCGGTCGCCGTAAACTGCCCGTCGGATGTCGAGCACAATAACCAATCGGCCACCATAGTGGGTTGCTTGTTTATTAAGTACATTCACATAAAAGCAACAGGCACTTAAATTAAGAAAATCAATGGGAACACTATTCATTGTTTTTAATTGTAGTACCTACTAATTCCGACATAAGCTGAAATGAATTGAAAACGACGGTAGTGTGTTCCAAACCAACAACGATCGAATTGGGCATTTGCGTACGCCGAGTTTCAGCCGTCATGCCTCTTTTTGAGAAGTACAGGAACGTCGTGTGACAAAGAAGCGTCGGAGACTGTAGGTTCCACCGAAAGATTCGTCGTCTATTCCGCAGCACCTATTGAGTGAGCATTGCACCGGGTAGACCGAAGTCACGCCTCTTGTCTCGTTGTGAAGCGAGGTACGGAGTGCATTGCAGACACAAGGCGGCGCCAGACAAGCAGGCACCGAGTGGATGGGTCTCGACGGGGTTACCAGGACCCCGTCCTGAGGGGAGTCGGGGTGCAACCGCGGCATTACGGGTCATAAACGAAAGCACCGTAGACCAGACGCCTTTGGTATATTGAAAACGGCCAGTTTACTGTGCGAGACGCGGGTGTCTTTACGTCTCTTTCTTCTTTCTCCCTCTCTACGCTGCGCAATAGCTTTTGTGCCTGCTGGCTGGTGTCCTCGGAAACGTGGCCTGCTGCCAATTATGGCCCATGCCGTCCCTCTATACAAGCGTGTATTTCTGGTCGTAAAAAAGAGAACGTGTCAGGCGAGTGACGCTTGGATTTGCCGGCTGTGGCTCATTTGCGTACATCTATGCGGGACGCAGTTTGTGAGAGGTTTCACCCCTCCCTGCGTCTCCTGAGGAACGTCTTCTAAGCACGCTTGTCTTTAGTGGTGCCTGTTGCAATATTACAGCCTGATTCGTCAGCGTTCAAAGCCGTCTATTTGAGACAGAATGTGGAAGGAGCCGCAGTGTGTTGAAACACAGCGTACGCGTTAAGGATTGTATTAGTAGTGGACAAGTGCGCAGAGAAATGCACTTAAGTAGTAAATCGAGTGGGAAGATGATATATATATATATATATATATATATATATATATGAGATATAACAGACAGTAATGCCAAAGAATGTACAGGGGAAGTTATTAAAACCAATGCAATGTAAATAACAAGAAGGAAAAGTGGATGAAAAAAATTACCAACTGTGAGCAGGAATCGAACCTACGACCTACGCGTAATTCGAAGGTCGTAGGTTCGATTCCTGCTCACAGTTGGTAATTTTTTCATCCACTTTTCTTTCTTGTTATTTACATTGCATTGGTTTTAATAACTTCCCCTGTACATTCTTTGGCATTACTGTCTGTTATATCTCATTAATATTGTGTTAAAACACGGAAAAACGAGCCCTTAGGTATACGCTTCTTTCCCTTATATATATATATATACATATATATATATCTCGGGAACCCTCGTTGTAAAGGTTTCGAAACCTCATAATGATTCTTTGTAAATCACGACGAGTAGTGGATTGTATGCCGCAAGCGATGAACTTTTCGGTTTCCAGTGTTCTTTTTTGCCTGTGGTAATGTGAACAAAGTCACAGATTGAAAAGTTAATAACTGGTATTCATCTTCCTTCGATGCGCGATGCCGCTATGCACGTTTGCCTCTAACCACTCCTTGGTCTCGCACTTGCTGTAAAAATTATTGTCCCTGATGCTAGTACGTTCAGCGAAGGAATGATAGAAGAAGACGAGGAGAACCTACTGTTTTAACACTCGTATTTAATATGAGAAAAATGGAATGTTAGGGTGAACTGGTGCCACTGCCAGGCATTGTGGTCAATGAAAGAAAAAGCACATTGAAATTGACAAGTGGGCTAGAGTGTAAGTTGGCGTCCCATACTCTATATGTGTACTTCAAGGTTGTCATACCCATACAAAGTTATTTACGTTAGCTTTTTGTTAAGAACGCCCCATAGATATTTGACAGCACTCAGAAGGGTCAAACGCTACAGGCCGGTGTATTTATGTCCAAAAGCCCCAATGGGTTAAAATTTCCGGAGGCCTCCGCTATGACTATAGATCATGAGAGCATACTCTCATAGTCTTAGCGTGGTTTCGGGACGTAAAACACGAGCAGTTTTATCGAGTGCATTCAAAGGAGGTCTGTAATCCTGTCTCGATCCTTATGCCGACGGCCGTCTAGGCGAAGCGATGATCTCTATAGAGCATTGTCAAGTACGGATAATAGAGATGAGTAGTGCGCGTACAATTTATAGAACAAAAGCGTGCATTCAACTGTACCGTTGTGATATCATCGAAGTTTGCCCTGCGCTAAAGGCCGTCTTCGTGAACGGCGGCAGGCAGTTTCTTGAACGGAACTCTTTCCCCGAGGCAGTTTCTTGAATAAACCTCCTCGGGGAAACGGGTTCACGCAGTGTTCTATATACGTCGGCCTGACCCGAACACAACGCGCTAAGAACACGCACCGCAATACACAATCGAAAAGGGCTCAACTTGCGGGGGTCATGACTGCCCGCGCAGCGGGGGGAGGATTGACCAATTCAAGCGAGACATTAAGTTTATGAGTGCGGCGCGAGTTCACGACTGAAATAACCTGAAAATTAAAGGAAAAACAAAGGCAAGAAAGGAGCGCACGCACGCGTTTGTAGAGCAGCCACATACAAAAGAACCTCCCTCCACGGAGAGCTTCTCACAGCGGGATTGCGTGTGCAGTTCATCGAAGCGATAACCTTTGTTCGTTTTTTAACAGACTTATAGAAGAAAAAACAAAGGCGAGCGCGAGACGAGAGGGCGAGGCGTTATGCTTGCAGGGCTGATCATCGGGAAGAAGACAAGCCAAGTGCGAACTTTTTTGTTTTGTTTTAAGACAAGCGAACAAAGCCAGATTCGTATATTCGCCAATAGGAAAAAGAAGAGGCGGAGAAAACAATGATAAAATCCTAATCACTAACGGAGGCGTTGCGCCGAACGACTTCACCTAAATTATATACCCTGCAGGAGTACAGGGAGGGGGTCGAAGTGGTGCAGGGGGGGGGGGGGGGGGAGGCCCTGTTGCTGGCTGCGCCCCCTCTCGTGTCCTCCGTGCATCAAGGTCAAAGGAGGAGCAGGCCGGAAAAAGAAACAAAAAGGAGCTCTGAGGAGAGCCCGAGCGTTGCTGCTGCTGCTGCCTTGACGAAGATAGGAAGAAGAGGAGGCTCTTGCATGTTGTGCGTACTATATACGCAGCATCTTAAGAAGTATAAAAGGAAGAAGAAGAAGAAGCAAAAGTCAGCATTGAACGTGATGTGGCCCGGCGAGGACCAATAGGAGTCCTGCTGGGACCTGTTCTTAGCGCTTGCCTGCTCGGAGCCTGCCGAGGCGTTGTTGTTCGACCAGCAGTCGCGGGAGAAGGGAGCGGCAACAGCCGCGCGGGAGAAGCTCTCCTTTCTCGCCCCCTCCTCTGCTTCGCTTTTCTGTCTTTGTTTTTTTTTTAATTCGTGCACGACGCACTACAGGTGCCTGCAGCGGAAGAGTCGGCCGCACCGGCGCCGTTCTCCCTCGGCACATCACTCTTCTGGAGGACAGACAAATCTGCGCGTGCTGACATCTTGACCCCTCCTCTCCCGTTCGTCCAGCTTCTTCCTCTTCTTCTATTGCTGTCCTCTTCCAGGCTTCTATAAACATTTTACTCTGTTTTCGCCATCTTCGAGGCATCGTCTGCCTTGTTTACCTATTTATTTTTATAACGTTTTCGGCCGACTCCTGGGCTCTATCTTCGGCCGATCGGGCGTAGCCGACCCTCGCTTCCATCTCCTCGTCCGCGCATCGGAGGCTCCTTAAGTCGAGGCCCGTGGCAGACGTGCGGCTGCTCCCCGCGGAGCAATAACTCCGTGCGTGCCTCGCTCGAGCAACGGGTAAGAGGCTGTACGTGCTCCCAGTTTCAACAGCACGGCGTCGTGCTGGCAGAGTACACTACCCGCGTAGTGCACCCAAACTACGCTCTTCTTTTTTTACTCCGCGGCATGGCCATCCTTCCCTCTTCACCACTGGCATCGTCTCGCGTACGCTCATGGGCCCGTGCCGCGCAGGATTCACGGTGACGCCTTCCTCTCTTTCAAGAACTGCAAGATTCGACCCGGGGGTCACTGGCTGTGCGTAAAATGTGAAGATTAACAAAGAAAACAAGACCTCGGGGCCAGCGCGTGCTTCGAAACAATAACAATATTTCGCTCTTTCCAGCACCCCTCCCATCCGCACGGTCCCGGCGCATGCCCCGGAGCAAGAAGCTGAGCTTGCATAAGCTTGCCTCTTTGGAGGATTCTATCCCCGTCGGAAGAGCGGGGTGCTTAAACGACCGGGACTATAAACACGAGCTAGGACGATCAGAAAGAGAGGAGGGCTCGTATGAGGTGCACGGTTTGACGAGGAGGAAGGTAACCTGTGCTCGTGCTTAGGGGCAACAAGGCAATCGGCGAACTTCTGCAGAGCGGCCAGCAGAGAATCGTTCGGTTCTCTTTGCATGCGCCATCTTCAGGGCGCGATAAGACAAGTTCGGGCAGGCGAGCCGAGCGAGCAGCCAACGTGTGCCTCCAACGAGAGCAGCCAGTGCGCGGCACGCGTCCGATGACCATGCAAGTAACGACCTTGAGATGCTGCTCGCCTCTGGGTTCACCCTGTTTGCAGCGCTGTTGCGTTCCCCTCGTTCCATAGGCGTCATCTATTTTCCTGCTCCACGTTGGGGTGGGTGCAGCTTGTAGCGACGGAAATGGTCTCCCGGGCCTCGCCTTCCTCGCTTCTCGCACGACAAACGGCTGTTGCGGTCAAGCATTAATCGGTACGGGCTCTTGCTTTTTTTTTTCTCGAGAGACGCTGGAAGATGCGGTACACAAGCTATGAATTGCTCAGCATTGTCGATCATGGAGCTAGATCCAACCGTTTCGGAGACAAAGGTGAGCTTTTGGAGAATACAATAATGAAAGAAGAGGCTGAAGGCAGCTACCAGGACCCATACCCTGGCCGCATGGCCTATGTTGGACTTCTGGCTGTCTGTCTCTCCGAACAGGGATTCTCAATAAACTCAACAACGCTCTCCAAACCTTCTGTGCTGAGAATGGTCTAGTCCAGCGTCCTGAGACACTTTCCTCTGACAATCCATGGGTAGGGTTCTGCGTCGCGATTCTTTCTTCTTGACCCCCGCCCCCACCAGCTTTTTGTTTTCTTAACATTTCTCTCTTTAATAATCTTTTCATTTACCTTATCCCCTTCCACAGCCCCTGCAGGTAATCAGCCAAGCTGGCTAACTTCCGAGACCTTCCATACAGTTCTTTGTCCTCTAGCTCAATGAGACTACAATGTTAGATGACATTTCCCTTCTCATTCTGCTATAGCAACCGCATGCGCAAATGGTTTGCGCGTGTGAACGTGTGACACCATGTCACTTATAGCAAATCCAGAAACCAACTCTGTTAACGAGTATTTCCTATCGGCTTGTTTCTTTTTTTCTCTCGATCGTTATATATACCAAAATTGCAATAGCCATCTGTTCTTGCTTAAACCAAACCTCCCAATCATCTTCGTTTTATTTTTCCTTCTAGTTTATACACAACGCATGAATGTGCCTCGCCTATGTACTCAAGGAAGACCGCGTCGAGCCTTCATCTCGCTGTCAGGCTCGCGGTGTGTGCATCACGGCCGGCGGCTATCGTGAGAGAGGCACAAGGCATCATCGTCGCGCTAAGGCTGGCCCCACAAAAAGGGGGCAATTAAAAGAGCCTGTCCTTCGCGCAACGACGGCTAACCGTTGACAGCGGCGATGATCGGAGGGGGAAAAGGGGGCCGGCGTAGTCTGGCTGGGCACGGAGACACGTGTACAGCGCCTGTGCATGCATGCTAGCGTCGATCGTGCAGGCAGGCGAATCAGTTGCCTCCCACGGGCCGCCACGACAACGCGCTACTGGCGTCAAGGGCACGTCTTCTCGTGCATAGCGCGTCGGCGTGCACACCGCACGTGCGGCAGCCGTCGTCAGAGCTTCGGTCCAATGAGAGGAACAGCGTCGCGTAATAGAGTACTCTGCTCCGTGCTTTGGCCAGGCACCTGCGTGATTGAGCGGTGCTGGCAGCGGATGCACATCTACCCACAACAGGGCAGGTAGTGTGCGTTCCTGCGTGCGTACGTGTATGTCTGTATGCGCGTGCGTACACACATGTGTCTGTGTGTGTGCGCGCGGCGTTCTTAACGGCGGGCATGCGGAGAAAGCGTCAAAGCGTGAAGCCGTTAATTCTTGCTCGTATAGCTATGCGCCCGTGCACCTCTGCGCCATGACATCCCAGCGACAGCAGAAGTGCAGCATGGCATGCGCGCATAATAGGGAGAAGCGTTCCAGATAGGAACGTCGATTTATGCGGATGGCGAAAAGCGTTCCGTGCATCGTAGATATGCGTGTGGCCACGTGTGTCATTAGGCGGCGTACGCGAGCGGATACGAGAAGGTTTTACACGCGCGCCCGTACGCCGTATAATGATTCCTGCGGCAAGAGCAAAGTTTGTGTGACTGCAGGAGACACGCATCAGAGAGACAGTCTCTCAAGGCGGCTTACTTCTTCAACGGGACTCGAGCTTCGAAATGCAGCATATTCAAGCGCGGGATCACGGTGCCACGTGCAGACTAATACGTTTCGGAACCTGCGTAAGCTTCACATAACGTACGGAGAGAGAGAGAGAGATCTTAACCTATGTCTATGGTGCGGAGATATTTCAACACTCACGCTCATACATTATATACAGTATAGTCACTGGAAACGTTTCCCAGTCACTCTGCTGTTCAGAGCTACCCGCCATTGTCGACAGCGGACATTTATATGCAACCAGTATACACGTAGACGTGGGAAACACAAGTCGCCGAACGGACCCTGGGAAGCCGAGTGGCAGCCCTGGGCCAAGCCCAGTGAGCCGCTATCGTCAGCGCAATCTTTAACTAAAGGCCTCGCCATCAATGAGAGAGAGAGGTAAACTTTAATAATTTCCGGCAGATTGCTGGGCTGGGCTCGCACCTAGGAGCTAACGAACAGAACGTGTCTCCCTGCGGCTTTCTTGGTCTGATGAGTCGCCCAGAATTGCTTGTCCAGGCCCGAACTAAGCGGCGCAGTCCGCCAACGCGCCCGAAGGTCTTCATTGGAGGCCGCGACCCTGAAAATTTCAGTATAATACTGGACGTTCCCATAGAAATGGCCAAGAATAGTTCTGGTGGTACAGTACTGGTATAGATTAGAACTATATCCCGACCTGTATAGTTCACCATCAATAAAGCAATTTTTATTGTATTTATTTTTATGAATGTCTCTCTGCTCATGGCGAAGAATGACCTGTGCGTGACGCGCCATGACAGCATAGTGTAATACGTGTTTCTGTGTATTTGTGGCTGGATGTGTCGTGTGATTATAAGTTTATACATAATGATCGTAACCCAGCACCTGGAGTAGAATGTCAGGCGGATAGCCAGACTGACATCTCAAGTGTTTCATTAAAACATTTCTTTCTCTCCGTGCTGGTTATCGGAAAAAAATTTTCGTAGCCACGGACGTGACAGGATGTATACACTTGTCCATCAGCAGACCACGTTGGCCTCGTTGGCCCGCCCCAAGCAACGGCCACACTCCGGCACGAAGAAACGAGGTGAAACGGGCGTTCGTGAATGACGAGCCGGCCCAGTAGGACAAAAGATTGACGGATAGAGACGTAGGCGTATAGGTTATTTAGAGGCAGCAGGTTTACTAACTAACTAACTAACTAACTAACTAACTAACTAACTAACTAACTAACTAACTAACTAACTAACTAACTAACTAACTAACTAACTAACTAACTAACTAACTAACTAACTAACTAACTAACTAACTAACTAACTAACTAACTAACTAATTAATGAAGCTTTTTCATAACGTGCTACAGTGATTGCTTTGCAAAACGAAGTGAAAGCTGCGGCATAACATTTTCAAGTTTTTTTATGTTCCACTTTACAGTGTCTATATATACGTGGAGGATATATATGAAATCTGTTGCCATCAAGCTGGTTTGTAATGATTTATTCTAATTTCATTTGGTTGAATCCCACATATTATAGCTAAAGGTAGCTGTATAGCTACACGTGATTTCTGTTGATACGTACAGTGCTCCAAGCATTTACTTTCCATGATCGCCTCGCTACTTATCTTAAAGAAGTGTTCAGGCTTTTTCTCCGAATAATGACGTAGTGGGTGCCTTTTCTGCTTCACAAAAATTACTACTTGTGGCGTACTGGGCGCCGTGCAAGTGTACTAGTACTTGACCCAAGAAAGTTTACAAAAAGCCCTATAAAGCCCGGTTTTTTAGGTTTCGCTGAGTCTGTGCGGCATGTTCTGCGTATAAGGCTGTCTTTTTCTTTTTCGCACTCACCTACAAGCCACCAGGCCCATGCAAACTGGCGAATATACCAGAATACGAGAGTGGAATGCGGTGCCTCGTTTGGGCAAGGGTCCCTTTGGACCACAAATCGTTTGGTTTCGCGAAACATACCTCCCTTCGTTGGGAAGAGTCGTGAGTATCATCCATGATCGCGATAGTTTCTCAGTCAAACGTTAACGCGTCTATACTCGGGGTACCATCCTTCATTTCCGAGTATGAACTGCCTTGATCTGGCACATTCGTATACGTACGGTGTACTCTCGTCTACTAGCATAGCGCATGGGATAATCGCACCTTGATTGATATCTGGGGTTTAACGTCCCAAAACCACTATATGATTATGAGAGACGCCGTAGTGGAGGGCTCCGGAATTTAGACCACCTGGGGTTCTTTAACGTGCACCCAAATCTGAGCACACGGGCCTACAACATTTCCGCCTCCATCGGAAATGCAGCCGCCGCAGCCGGGATTCGAACCCGCGCCCTGCGGGTCAGCAGCCGAGTACCTTAGCCACTAGACCACCGCGGCGGGGCGGATAATCGCACCTATTCTTCGTCACAGCTGCTAGCGTCTACTGTGGCCATGCAGCATCACTGGCGTTCGTCGAGCGTCGGCCCCTTGGCACATTTCGTGGCGAGGCCACCTATACAGTCGAGCACGAAGGCTGATACTGCAATTGATGCATATACGGACAAGGAGCTGCAAACGTGACAACTCCTCGACCTTGCACACCCTCCATTGGGTCTCCTCTGGGAAGAGTCCGCCTGTCAACGGGTTACATCTCCATTCAACCGCGACACCTTGGACGTTTCGAAACATATTGCGCGCCCGAGCTCACGTTCGCAGGCCTGACAAGCGAACAGTTTCTTTCTGCACCCGAGCGAGAACCTTGCGCGCTTTTTTTTACGTGCGATCACGCGTGGAGCGACACTTTGTTCGCGGTCGCAGTCCCGCTGACCGCGGATGAAAGCCAGTTGCACAGCTGCGTTGCTCTCAGTGGCCGTCGGCAACAAGGCGAGTCTGCAGGGGCGCCCGGGGAAAGCCGCCCCAAGGCCATGGCGAACTGTTGTCGGGAGCCCAAGTGACTCACGACCTGCCCCACCCCCACTTCCTCCTCTCTGCAAGCCCAACAACTGCGAGCCTGCAGCGGAGGCGCCGCCGCGTCTGGGCCGACCGCCTGTTGCCATCCGCATTATTCCGCTCGTAGTGTGCGTTGCTTGCATCTGCGCGCTTGGCGGCTCCACCGCAAACCGCCTTCCGAGCGAAGGACGCTGCAGCGAGTGCGCAACCACTCGAGCGCGGAAGACGGGTACCTCGACAATCGTCGTGGGAGTGGGGACGAAAGAGGCTGCGTTATATGCTTACAATGCGCACTTTTTTTTTTAACACACTGTTTGCTGCAGTATAAATGTTGCGGTGAAGCTCTGGCTAATATTTATGTAAAGTGAGCACGTCGCGCATGGGCTATATTTATTGGAGCGGGGTATCAGCTGTTTATTACTCGGTCACACTAGTCAGAACGACGAGGAGGAGGCGTGCAATGTCTATGATGTTTAACTTTCCTTCGCATTCGCTTTCTCCATGGGGTGCATGTACGTCACGCGAGCGAAGAATACCAACACCCAAACAACTCGCCAAAGCGGACCTGACTATTGCAATGTCGTGTCACGGAGCTACGCACTAGCTGGTCCAGTGCAGCGTATTGTGGTTATAGACATTTGTCCCAGAGCCCAACATGATTTCAAGTTCCACAGTTCGCTGCTTCGATTAATACGCAGCAGAGGACTCAGAACACACATCTGATCCACATACGCGCATAAAGAATTACGCCTGAAAGGCAAGCGTTTATCGCAATAACAGAATATTGACTTCACTATAATACGATTGACGAAAGGTAACTTGACCAGCTTGTATCGTGATTGGGATTGCCCGAAGCTCAGCTTTTGTTCTACGCATCTTTGGAACGCGAACCCAGCGTTGCCGTTTACCGTTACAGTTCCCGGCCACCTGCCGGCCTTCTTTTGCGCTAATTCCAGCCGCACATAGGCACCTGGCCGAGGCGGCATGCATTTGTCCAGCACGCCGGAAGCTGTCAGCTGCCGCGGCTACTAGTGGTGCAGTGAGTTATGTACGCGTAAGCTAAAGGTGTGTCTCTGATAACATTACTTTGTAGTCTTTTGCCACCGTTAAGAAATATAATTAATGATCCTGCGAGTGAATTGCGTAAGTCGTCCGGCAGACTTGCGCAACATTCCGGGGACAGCAATTCAAGCAACGTGTTCCCGAGCAACACACGTTGAAGGTTTTAGAAGGAAAGCGCTCGCTAACCTACAAGTTTCAACGCACCGCAAACAGAAGTATGCATCCAGTATCATCAGCTTGACTAACACTAGTAGTGCTCCAGAAGTGTTCGTGTTAATTATTATTGAGACTGGACCTATAACTTACACGATGAAAGAACAGTGGATACTCTAATAAAGTGCCGTCATATACCTGTGCTTTGCTTAATTATGCTAGGGTACAGTTTATTTAACCACATGGCCGGTACACGAGGGTACACATGGACCTGGTTAGATTTTGAGGTAAAAAAGCTGTGTTTCGCAGCTTGACTGGCCCTATGAACCAGACGTCATATTGTATACACGTAACAATGGTGTTATTGTTACGTGAATACCATATTCCTGTCTTGCCCCTTCCTTCCTGGCGCATTCAAGTCGATACTGTGGTGCAGTAGCGACTTGCTCGACTGTCGAGCCGAGGGTCGCGGGATCGAATCTTGGCCGCGGTGGCCGCATCTCGATGGGGGTTAAATGTTGGGGGCCCGTGAACGTAGAATTAGGGGCACGCTAAAAAATCACCGGTGGCCTAAATTTCCGGAGCCATCCGCTACTCAGTCCCTCATAATCACACGGTGGTTTTGGGACGTAAAGCCCCAATAATTATTAGGGAGTTTTCGAATATGGGCCCCAATCGTTTTGGGGCAAAACGAAATAATGAAGTAGCGTCTAGGCCACTGCATATGCGCGAGACCCAGTAAGGGTCTTGGTATTGCGTTGGGGACGCTCTTGATTTAGCGGGGACCCAGAAGCCTGCCCCAAAAGCTTTTCGTCACACAAACGTGACGGCACCCACCGAAGTGACGGCTCTCAGCCAGCACCCTAGAATGACCTAGAAAAGGGCGAGTGTCCAAAGCGCCGTGTATCCTATTCCAAAAC
Source organism: Rhipicephalus microplus (assembly GCF_013339725.1). Classification (NCBI taxonomy): domain Eukaryota; kingdom Metazoa; phylum Arthropoda; class Arachnida; order Ixodida; family Ixodidae; genus Rhipicephalus; species Rhipicephalus microplus. The sequence goes on from NC_051171.1 coordinate 133,901,085, forward strand.
TCTTAGCTTCTGCTTGACCCATCTGCAGTATGGCGCCAAGCTGTACCGCGATGTCACTCTGCAGCAATTTTGTTGACCACAATCCCACAGCGCAAGAGCTTTGTAATGGCATCCGTGGCGTGCGCAAAGTTTCCCGCTCAGGGAGGGGGGGGGGGCGAAGGTTTATCGCAGCGCCCCCCTCTCTAATAAGTCAATGCATGAGGCAGATTTTGCACCCCTCTTTTAGGTGACTAAGAGGGTGCCCCGCCCCCTAGTCAATGTATGAGCAGATTTTGCGCCCCCCTCTTAGGTGACTGGTGGAAAGGGGCGGCCACCCCCTCTGCCCCCCTCGTGCGCACGACTAGGATTGCCACAAGGCCTCCGAGATGGCGGGCGTGACGCCGCGCGCCCGCTATTTCGATGGTTGGCATTATATAGTTCGCGTCAGCTCCATGAGATGTCGCAGACGGCGCACATGTTCTTTATATACGTGTCAATATAAATATGCTACCTTAGGTACCTAAACGTAGCGTATACTGTAACTCTAATGTGTTAGCTTTGCTGTGTGCCATCTAGGGTATTTGGAGACTTACGATTCATACGTACATGACAATGGAGCAAGTATGCAACGACGCTGCTTCGAACCAACAGCTAATTTTACGAAATGGGGAGGAAAGCGGGGCAATGCAGGTGATGAGCGAATCTATCCGTGATGACGTGTGAGGTTCGGTTTCAGTGGCCTCACTGAAAAAAAAAAACAAACAAAAAACAGATGTTTCCTCAACGTTGCAGAGGTTAACGTACGCGAAAAAAAAATGTGATGTCAATGTAAGGCTAAGCGATACATCGAAACACAGTATACAATAGCACTGTTGCAGTGGTCTTTTCTTTTTATTGTCGTGTTTCTGACCTTATCTTCATCTTGAACAAAGAATAGCGCGACGAGGACGAGAAGAGAAACGACAGACTACAGCACTGGCTCACAAAAAAACTTTTAATTTCGCGACGAAGCAGAATAAAAGTTTTGGAATCGGGAATCAACACCCACTTGCTGAATTAACCGTTCTCATGCAACCCCTATATTCGTCTCCTTTCGGGCTATATCCTTTCAGCTGATAGGAAATACTAGAGCTTGAATGTTAATAACTTATTTGCGATAAGTATAGTTCTACTACTATTGTAAATGAGCGATTGCCTTTCCTCTTCAATTGGTAGCGCTTGTTGCAAGGCATTTTCTTTTTTTCTGTTGCATCCGGTATGTTCGTTGACGGAAAGGGATGCCACTATGCTCACCTGAACTTGGCGGCGAGGTAAATATTTGGCCACGGTGAAGCTCCGTGCTTGTGCATGTCGATACCCACCACGGGGATTATGGTGCTTGAGTATTGACACAAAGGTCGTGGGTTCGAATCACGGCCACAGCGGCCGAATTTCGATGGAAGATATATGCTATAGTGACCTGTGCGCGTGCGTTTTGGTGCACGTGAAAGAACAACAGATGGACAAAAATTTCCGCAGTCCTCCACTGCTGAGTCTCTCATAATCATGTCGTGGTTTTGGTACTTTAAGCCCGAGCAATAAATACTATTACTAGCATGTCAATGCGGCGTGTGTTCGTACATTATCGAGAAGCGCAGAACCGAAACTTCCGGTCACCGTTACATACCGGAGAAGCACGTGACCTAAACAAAAACGTCATTATGACGTCATTAGTAGAGCGGTGCATCGCTGTCGACTGTGGCACTGACAGTTGGCGATGCTGGCAATATATAAAGTGAACTATACGAAACGGCACTGCACACGTTGCTGGCCTCAGGCGTGAAACGAGCAAAACACTGATACTGGAAAGCATGGTATTGATTGATTGATGTGTGGAGTTTAACGTCCCAAAACGGAAAGCATGGTATAGCATGTCTGTCTGTACAGAGGAAGTGCGAAAAAAAGCAGCGTCATTGATTACAAGTTATTAAATGCTTATTCATTCCCTGACACTGTAATTGCTCACATTAAGCAATCATATTCAGAATAAATTAACAGTAATAGCAATTAGATCCTTTTCCCCCTGGAGTCTGTTAATTTGATGCAAACTATAGCCCATCAAACCACCTTTTGAAATACAAGCACCCAAACAGAGCGTATGAGAGTAGGGAATATATTTGCAGCCTCTGAGCGCACCATGATGCTCAAATTGTCTTGTCTGCGCAAGCATATGCGAATTACATAGTGTCGTATTTTGATTCGTTGGTAATTTGCAAAGTTCAACGTATTCCTAGGTTTCGTGGCCCCGGTAAACTATGACGCTGACTGTATGCGTTCTAGCAGCGTAACATAGCAGCATTAAGCAACGTGCTATATTATATAAGTGCGTGAATGGACTGAAAGCCCTAATGCCGAGTTGTAAAAAAAAAAAAGAAAAAGAAAACGTCCCGCCATCTCAAGTGGCGGGTCACGTAGCCTGAGTTATCCGCCGTAGCCGTTGTGGCCGGTGCGGTCAGAAAACGTCGCGGGCTCTGACCGCGAGGTGAACGGCTCGAGCGTAGACGACGGCGCAGCTGCTTTCTTCGGACCTTATCCGGCCATTTCCAGCGAGTGCCGTTTGTGCTATAGGCGCGTGCCGCTGCCGTGAAAATTCCCAGGCATATATATTAAGTGCGAGATGCTGACGGTGAACGGGCTTGATTCGTGCCCACCTTCACGTCGCCGCTTTCGCCTTTTGGTTTTTACTTTTTTTTCGTGAGTCTGTTAAGAACTGATCTGATACGTCTTTGTGTCAACCTTGGCCCCTTGTTTTTCGTTGGCGACCATGCTTACAGCTGTGTTTACTGAACTAGACGGCGTGTTTTCACACCAAAAGACATATTGATCACAATTAGCAATACAGGGGTCTTCTCTCTCTCTTAAACCATTTTATATATATGTTACCTTAAACTGCCTCATTCATTTTCAAACGGTGGGGTAGCATGCCGGTTGCTCTAAATTCGCTAACATTCCGCTTTTCTCATGTCTCATGCTTTCTTTTCTTTATTATCAAACAGTAAAGTGCGGCGAGTTTACCTTGTGCCTTGTGTCTCGAAAAATGCAACAACAAAAGCTGCACACACACACACACACACACACACACACACACACACACACACACACACACACACACACACACACACACACACACACACACACACACACACACTCACACACACACACACACACACACATGCACACAGATATATATATATATATATATATATATATATATATATATATATATATATATATATATATATATATATATATTATATATATATATATATTCTTATTTAGCAATACTACCTATCTCACAAGGACACCATTGCAGGGAGGGCATACATAATACAAGGGTACAAATAATACAAAAAGACAGAAAAAAAGAATAATTATGTTCACAGAAACTGTGCAGCATGTAAATTTGCTTCTATCATTTCTAAGAACTCAAGTAAAGATGAGGTGTTGGTAACAGTAGGATTCAGTCGGTTCCGATCTCTTTTAACTTGTGGGAAATATGAATATTGAAATCAATTAGCGTTCGAAGTGCGTTCATTAAGTGTGAGCGAGTGCCTGTAACGTGTCAATATTTAACTACTGAAAGAGATTTGTTTTGACGTGTCGATGTTTGTCCCCGCGAATTAATTGAAACAAAAACTTCAATCTTGCTACTTTCGCCCGACTTTGTAGTGTTAGTAGATCAGCTTTATTTAGTAACTCGGTAGGGGAATCCGGTAAGTTGTATTTATTATATACAAACCTCACTGCCTTCCTCTGCACCCCTTCGATTTTTGCAATTAGTTTCTTTGTATACAGAAACGTAGCAACATTGGCGTACTCTAACACTGGTCTAACAAGCATCTTGTATGCTATATAGCAGCTTTGTATCTGGGGGCGCCAGATGAAGGCGTCTTCTCAGAAAGAAAAGGCGCTTTAGGGCACTCGAGGTTATATTGTAAGGATATACATACTGGTTTTCTGGAATAGCAACCCAGCGTTGTTGTTGTTAACTATCTGCTAATACGAAAAATTCGTGAACAGTGCATGGGTGTGTGATGGAGGCCGACGTTTCGACGTGCGGGCTTGTCTTCGTCGAGGCTGCAACAAGAAGACAAGTCCACGTCTAGAAACGTCAGCCGCGGCCTGCACACACGCATTGTTGATTAATTCTTCATTGCAAGCATTCATCTTCCCCTGACGTCTGTCTTCCTTAATATCTGTTAGTAGTAATTTATGGGTTGATGAATTTCATACATAACGCTTACACACACGCACAGCATACAGAACGTCTTGTAACCACCGTATATAAAAGCGTGCGGTCGTGGCCATTGTCTCTGAAAAAGACCCAAACCGTGTTCATGGCCATTGTCTCTGAGAAAGCCCAGGAACGCGTTCGTTGAGCGCAAAGCACGTATACGAATACTTGTACTTTGTAGAAACTCACATACGTATGTCTATCATGTGAATTCGAGGCAAGTTTCAGAGTGGCCGCAGAAGTGTTGTTAGCCGGGCTAGTCGGCTTGAATTCATCGCAATAAACTGCTCAACAAACGAGAGGAGCCGCACAGAGAGGAGCTGTCACCTGGGATATAGTTGATACGAATCCATCGCAATAAATGCCGCGAAATGGGTCTCACAGGCCACTTAGTCAGAGTTAGCTGCTAAAAGCAACCGCACTTGCACGTGCGAAAAAAGTATGCATACAAGGGGAGACACAAACGGAAGTAGAAAGAGAGAGAGATAGCGATGAAGTTTGAGAGAAAGACAGAACCGATGATCTCCAATTGAACGGCAAGACGGAAGGGCCTCTGCTATAGCCACTGTACCCCTGAATACAGTCGTCCACTAAAAAAAAAAAAAAAAAAAGGCACCCCACAGAGTTAGTGCATTGTGTGTCCCACCCTCCAAGTCTTCACGGATTCCAGTGCCCCCCTTTTCCTGGCTCTCACTAACCCTTTTCTTAGGTGGGCGCATTTATCAAGGCAGGACAGACAAGGAGCTCCCTTTGTTCCGTCGCCGATGGTGCGACTTTCGCGCGAGCCAGGCCTTTGTGCGCTGCCCGCGCCAGGCACACACTCGATCCGTCTTAGCTTGCCCCGGGGTGTTCGGCACACAGCTCTGGGCGCAGACGCGCTGGGGGCGCTGTTGTTGACGTAGTGTTAAAGGCTCGGTTTGCAAGGCACGCCCAACTATATAGAAGAAGAGCCCAACGTATATAGAGGGCCTATACTGGAGAACGTAATGGCTTCTACCCGCTTTTGTACCAGCACTCCTCTCTCTTGCCGTGTTCTGGTTTGTATTCTGCTGTAATACGCAGCCCACTTGATGTCGTCTTATGCGCAAGTTGCTGTGGTAATCCTTTCTTTTGGAGCAGGACCCACGTTTCATGGTCAGATATTGCTTAATGATTGCCTGCAGAAAGTAATCTAAATTACAGTGCATTCTGCCAATGTACGGAATAAACAAAGTACTAGCCAACTAGCTCAAGACAAACTAAGGAAATATGCGTCACTCCATCGTTGCGAAGAGAACAATAGTAGACATTAGGGAGAATAAATATCGGGGAAGTCATATGAAGTCAAGCTTTTACAGTGAAAACTGTTATGAGATCACTAGGGTCGAGGGCACCGTAGTTGTCCGCCGCCGCCGATGGTATACGTGACCACTATAACGCTAAATGAGAGGAAAAAAAAACTGAGAATAAGGGATTCGAACCCCGGTACCCGGCGTGCCAGCCCAGTTTCTACCAGTTAGCCACGGCGGTGCTTGAAACTCCGTTGCAAACTGACCCTAAGCAGGCTTGATCTAGGGAGACTAATCGCGTTACAAGAAATAAAGCGTTTTAGAACAGCCATGAGCAATCAGGCATCGAACAATGCGAATTGAGTTAGTTACGAATTGATCGTCAAATGCTGCGACCTGTCACTAAAGCTTCCGGTACAATTCTTCATCGTGGTCAGCCACAGCACACAAAAAAAAAAGTTTGCAAAGCATTTTTTTTTTCAAGTGTATGGTGTGCACCACGTTTCTCTGAAGAATGACGAACGATGTTATGGTCATAATCTCCCTATTACACAAAAGTTATGATGATTTATGACATAGTAGGTACCGTGCAAGTGCGCTTATAGCAGTTACCCAAGGAGTGTCTAAAAAAGGCACTCAAAGGCCCCTTTTCCAGCTTTCGCTATGATTATGCTGCGCGCTTAGTGCAGGCTTTGGCGGTTTTTCACGGTAGGAGAGTACCTCCTAAATCGTTAATAACTTTTACTAAAGAGGCCGTCTGATCGGGAATCAACATAATACAAAGGGAAAGAGGATCTTCAGCCCCGATAAAATTATTAAATAAATGTTTTTTCAGCTCCACCTTTTGGTGTATTGTTCATAGGAGCCTCGATTGTTAACAAAACAGGAAAGCAGACACGTCCTTTTCTCCTTCTTTTTCGTGGTCAGTGTTTCTTTTTCCCTTTTCATAACGTAGCCTTGTCCTGGACAATAATTTGGTATAATAATGCCGGATTTTATAAATATAATAATTTGAGTAATCTGGACGGACATTCAAGACAACTTGGAGGAAGGAAGTAACAGGAGGGAAAGGAAAGGCATGGATGTTAACCTGTCTATGAGGACCGGTATGCTACCCAACACAGGGGAAAGGGGTGGGGGAGTTTTAAAGATGGAGAAAAAGAGAGAGAGAGTGGCGAGAGAGTGCCCACATAGAGTCGCACTTCACAGTCACCATAGCGCAGTAAGTTGGTAATCACTGGTTCCAGCTTGTTGCCTGCAGGCAGTTGAGCATTGCGTTTGTCGCCATCACTGATGATGCCTTCTCAGGTCGACATATCCAGAATTGTTCCTGCGGTCGTGGGTCTCTGCCACTCTCTGGTCCATGTCAGATAGAGATGTTGCTATAGATGTTCTTTGTGTATTGTAGCGATGACAGTCGCAGAAGATGTGCTCTAATGTTTCATCGCTACAACAGTTGTCGCAAAATAAATATAAGATGAGTAATAAAGTAACAATGCCAATCAATGCTAGTACAGATAAGGAGTCAGATTTAGCGAAATCGCCGAAACCGTTTACCTCCACCCCGTATCATTATTTACACGTCTCGCGTCTCTGAAAGCCTCTTTCCTTGAATCGCAAGCTGTCATTGACACAGCGTGAGCGGTATTTATAACGTTGAAGTGAAGATAACGGATGACGAGGCGAGCATTTGTCGACTGAACTCGTAAACTAGGCATTCGATAAGAGCCTCCTCTGAGGCTATAGCTGAGTTGCGGCCGTACAACAGCCCTGAACTCGGGCCCCGCGCCAAGAGGCGTCGTGGCCTCTTGCGTCACACAACTGGGAAAGAATGCTCAGGAACAAAAAAAATGAGCCTGATGCGCGCCTTCCTGTCTCCGTGCATTCTTTTCACTCTGATGCAACGAGTTGCGGGCATGTCGTGAGCTCCGCTGCACTGCTTGCAGCGTTGCTTTTGAAATTTCCTGCTTGCCTTTTACCCAACGTAATGAACAGCAGCGCTGCATGTTACTCTTGCGGATGCGCTGAAAGGGGAGGAACGGATTATGCACTGCTTGATTGTGCTGTCCACCTGTCTGCCGACCATGCACACTCTTCGTACAAGGTATAGCCTCGGCTCAGCGGCTTAGGTGCCACACCGTTCTCTGTTATAAGGCTCTGAGACCTTTTTAGACCATAGAGCTCCAATTGGGCGCAAAACCATAAAGGTGTCAATGCGCTTCTCGATGACAAGTGCACTGCGAATTGCTACTGCTTGAACGAACACTGAACCCTAGCTATCTATGCCAGGCAACGTCAATATTCCCACGAATTGATCTGAACTGACACCAAGAGGAATACTAGATACCAGCGTATCTTATTTTGAAGCATCATTTAATTGTTATGGTGCCCCTAAATTTGCGAATAATAAACTTATTATCTTAACATAAACTCGGGGCTAAACAGCAATGCTTTCTTTTTTTGTGGCCCGGAAAAAGCACCGCACTGACAGGTTAACGCCACAGATTTTGATGTGTCCTGCATTCAAGCCCTTGTGACGCGATAAACCTTCACGTAAAGTCTCTGGCTTACGGCGAACAACATAGGCGCCAACCTGTAGAGATAAAAATAATTTAGGCCATAGTAGAATACAACAAAACGCATGATGTCACGTTGAAGGGAAGTGGAAGTGGCGCCGCCAGCTTTCGTAGCTTCTCTATTTTTTTAATGGTAGAAGCTGCTTTATGGGTATCATAGATCAATACTAGAGACAGCTCACAATTTTTCTGTGTAGCATCGCGTTCATCATCGAAACTTCAACCACGCCGGCGTTATATATCAGGTCTAAGGTTCCATTCGTTTCGAACAATATCGGCACTTCTTAATGGAAACATCACAAGTGTCAGACCACACACGGCGAGAAAAAGGATGTCGACTGTACATATTCAAATCCGTGACAGGGAACACATGTGCATCGACGGGCGATAAATACGACAATGTCACTATAGTTATCTGTAATCGAGCAAAGTGACTATTCGGTCACGGAGCGATGGTGTTCTGTCAATGGCGGTTCTAACCAGCACTTTATCTGGCCATCCCGGTACACATGTTACAATTCCAGGTCGCTTACGGGCGCCCGTATACAGCTGAGCAAGGTCCACCCGAGAAAAGCAAGCGCCCGCAGACCGCTCAGAAGCAATCACGCCATTTTGGGCCGCGAATGAAGCGGAGAAGACTCCATGGTTGCTTCCCCTCACGGTCAAGGCTGCCATAAACGGCACCTATAGCTCCACCGGCGCGTTCAACCCTTTCGTGGTGCGGTGAGAACGGGGTCGGGCAATTTGATCATCAAGGCTGTTCGACGACCTTCACCCTCTCCCTTACACGTGCCTATTACCCCTACGGCCGTGTAGTTTTCGCGCAGCAGCAGTGATAAACCTATACAGGTGTATGCATATACGGGCGTAAACTGCCCCCTCAGGCGCTTCGTACGTAATAAATGAATAAAGAAAGAGCAGTAACTTGCTCCCTTAACGAACACGCGACATCCGCGTGGCGTGTCCGTTCTCCAATGCACCCTGATGAACACTTAGACGTGGGAATAAGTCTGAATTGCATACTCTTAATCCTGTTCTCGAGGAGAAGAGCTGGCAGAGGCGTGGAAGGCTTAATGAACCGCCACGGAGTCGGCGTCGTCTCTGCTGGTTTCGTGTGAGAGTACGGAGTGTGCCATTGCGTTTTTCCGCAGTGATTGACCACGATATGTTGCAGTCTTATATGAACACTGCACAGAACTGTGCTCGAACGATGGTGCCATCGTGGCAAGCAGCAGCAGCGACCATTTTCCTACACAGCAACCAGCGCACCACAGCACCGTCCCGTGCACTGGAGATTTTTCTATGGCTTGTTGTCATAGTGCACTGTGGAGCCTCAATACAGACCCCTCGCAAGATTTGGGCGTGTCTAACCGGTGCAGGATCCTATAGGCGCACATTTATATTTACACAGCCCGCTTATAGCCTTAAGTTGATAGGGCCCTCATCGCCGCAGCGATTTATGATATAGTTGGAGACTGGGTGCATAGATTTCCAATTGCGGCTCTTTAGGTTGCTTTGTGGGAGCTTTGGTCTTCGTCTAATTCAGTGTTTAGCTGGTCAGGGCCGCAGCATGTGTCCATGAGCGACGAAGCTTGCGACGACTGCAAGTTGTGGTCTATTAGGGGCTAATCGTTATCGCCACTCTGGTTCACTGAGCGTCTTCTTTCACATCGTTGGTGAACAGTAAGACCAAGGGTTTGTGCAGCACCTCAGGAAAACTGCGTGTTTAAACTGAAAACGTGCTGCATGGGATATATGTTTGTTCACGTAGAATCGGTGGACGCTGGCCGGATAGCCCTTGGATGTTCCCGGCTGGGACAAAGGTTTACCTGCAGTAATGACTTGTACTGAAAAATATTTTTTGTTGTAATATATTAACACACGAAAGTATTAGGAGGCATCTGATCTATATATGCTTTTGTTTCAGTTTTGTTTTGTTTATCTCGTGTACCTTGGCTCACTCCATCGATTGCTGTTCAAGTGTGCTGGCACGGTCACGGCGTATAGACAATATTCTGTCTGTATCGGGCCATTGCCTCTGATGTTTTGAATAATCTCAACTTCAAATAATTGATGCTAGATTGATTACTTATGCTTTCTTTGTTGCTTTGGATGATACTTCACAAACTCTCGGGTTTCGGCCTGAGGAATCGGCAAACCAAGATAAGCTACAAAGAATTCATACCAGGCGGGATGTATTATAAATTATTAGGTCTAAATGATTGTTGCAGAGACCCTATATAGGCGTGAAAATGGTTGAAATTTCACTGCAGTTCCCCCTACCCTACTCGCCTTATTCCCAGCGCCCTCCAACTTCCGATAAGAGTGTGGTGCGGGGGCCGGGGGGGAGGGGGAGGGGCAAACTTTCTGACCACCCCGCTTGCGTAGAGTATAGAAGCAAAGTATAGGGGACTCACGCGCACCAATTCATATTAGGCGCGTTGCTTTGATGAACTAACCCGAACTCTCGATAAATCATCTTATACGAAATCGCAGTGCTCGAAGCACAATTACATTTCGCTTTTCTCCTCCTCCTCGGGGTTCCTCATGAACCTCAAGCTCATGTATCAGGGACGGCTCAGTGCTCTCCCATAGTAGAGTACCAAGTACTCTAAATCGTTAACCACTTATTCTAAACACATTTCGCTTTCAGCTGAGGCCGCGTATACATGGCTTTGCAGTAGCTTTGACTTCTTCAGCTTATAGGCGCAGCTGTGTCTTCTAATACCATAGCTGTTGCCTTTATAGCAACTGAAGCATCGCGCTGTTAGGCACGCTGAAATTTCCGGCATGAAGCAATGTAAAAGAAAGAAAAAAAAAACGCCACGCTTCGCTCTCACCCATTTCTCCTGATAGGGCAAGGGCTCCCGAAATTTTTTCTCGTGCGGTCTCCACTCTGCGAAGGCGAACGCGGCACAATGGAGTCCCTGGCAATGAGTTCAACTGGCTGTTATAGCGTACATGCTACAATCGGTAAGTGGCACGCCCCTCCCCGGCGATATACCCTTGCACGCTTCAGCCTATAGCTATTTCAGTCGTACGAAATTTATTGCCCATTTAACGCCAGAAAATGCAAACGAGAGCAATCGTGACGAGTGGGAGGGAGATGAGTGAACAAAAAAGTGTCTCATTGTAATTACAACGAGGTGTGTAGTCAACAGGGCAATCGCGGGTCGTATATTGGACCACTGGTTACCGGGCCGTATAGTTACAGCCTCAGTTTTCTATCATGTCAGGCGCCTGCGCTTCCGCTCGTCTGGACCTTCCCGGTAATTATTTATTTATTTATTTATTTATTTATTTATTTATTTATTTATTTATTTTTGTTACAGGGATCGTTCAGGTCCTTCAAGACGTGTCTAGGGTCTGCAAAACATGATTTAATAAACTTTGTTGACGTGTCTAGTGTATACCAGTTATAGTGCGAAGAACGATAAAACATAATGATATATTCCCATTAAGCACACTTACGTTACCCGCCTATATTGTGCGACGCTTGCCGAAAACGAATGATTTAATTTACCTATTGCCGGAAATGCCTGCGGTCGAGGGCTCATAGAATTTCACTACGATCACGTTTGGAATGTCATATACCGACAGATCTGAAAGAAGGAATAGTTTTTCTATGGCTACGAAGCGGTTTGTGCAGTTTTTAGGCCTCACATTCATAGAGTGATTATATTGTCAGCTGTTGTTTCTTGTATAATTGAAGCATACGTTTTCTTTTAAATAGTCGCATCCAATTTGTCGTTCTTTCAGTAGCTGTTGTAAATAAACCTTAGCGCATTTATGTAGGTGTGGCACGCAATTTCTCCCGCAACTAGCCAGCGCCTATGGAAGGGTTCGCGAAGTTTTTTTAGGGACGTGTATTTCAAGGTTTCATTCAATAAAAAAAAAAGTCGTCCTATAGGGACACGATTTTTCTGAATTACTGTTTGAAGAACTGCGTTTTCAGTCGGGTGACGGCAGCAGCAACCCTGAAATCCACGGCTGGCTGTAACGCTGTTGAATAGGGGCGCATGCGCACCAATTGTGCGGAGTCCCCCTCCCTCTAATTATCTAGCCGTGGGGGGAAGGGGTTCATGTCTGCCTTATACGATTACTCTGTCACACCGACGCCTTCATTGTGTAAAGTACAGGGTTGGGTTACAGCCGCACGGATTTTAGGTGCGACGCACCATAGCGTTTCACGTCGCCCCGGTGTGTCATGAAGCCGCGGTTCATCATTAAAAAAAAAGAAAAAAAAACATGGGTATGCGTCTCACTGGGTTAACACCTCTACTCGCTACAGGTCCATTTAAGAATGATTAAGACAAGAGCCAACCCGACAGGTATAGCCGACGACGTCGCAAACACCATCCCTTACATGCTGTAGGATACTGAAACCGGGCTGATGGAATATAGAAAAATTAAGAAGGCGGACCACATCAAGGGATGCTGCATTTTGACGCAGGTTTCCGACGACGTTAGCATAAAGCGGAAACACCATTACCTACGTGCCTGGTTTCATGCTTGGCGGGTCTCCTTTAAGAGGTCTCTCTCAAAGCCCTGCATGAATCACCCCTGGCCAGCTTGTTTGGAGAATAACGGCGGCCGAGGAACATTATTTTGTATTCCAAGAACTGCGTGCTTCCCACACTTCTCCCTTTCTTTCTGGTGCCGAAGGCAGGACGCTCTGAGTAGCACGTCATCGCTTCATTCACCCCCCCCCCCCCTTTGTTTTTGCATGCATTGCGAGGTTTATTTTGCTATTTTTGCGCGCGACCAAATGTAAAAGGGGGGGGGGGGGGCGTTGTGACTAGATTGCACCCACAGCTTGTATAGAACTCTGAGCTCGCCTATGCCGTTGAATGCATACCTCCTGGTTGCGGACAGCCGGACAGGCGACAAGCTTGAGCAGACAATTGGCGAGCGCACCAGGGCGAGCTCCACAGACGCGGTCTGGAAGATCCCGAGCCCGTGGTTTAGACGTTGGGGGCGACGGCGAGTGACACGCATCGAAATGGGGTTCACGTCGTCAGCGGGACGGTTTGACGTCTCGATTCTCATCATGCGCTAGACGGTGGGCCCACGGGTACGCGGCACGTGCGATACGCTCCACTGCCGCGCTCACAGGTGTGAGTGACATTTCAAGGCTGTCACTTCGCAGACGGCAATCTATAATGTGGGCCACACGTGGCTGTAGAGCAGTGTTCCCGAACACGAGACTCTCGCAACGTGTCGGTGTCGTCTCCGAACAATCGGTAGTTTGTAGTAAGCTCTCACGAAATGGCGGAAAGATTTTGGAGATCCTTGGCTATAGCTCCTACCTAAAGCCTCAGGTAAGACTCGTGCCGAGAACCCTGGTCGCGGTTCGAGCTCAAGGCGTCCTTGGCTAACACCTCTCCTGGAGCTCTTTTCCAAAACAAAGTCATTTATTCTCTCTCGTGCGCGCCCCGCCGCGGTGGTCTGGTGGCTAAGGTACTCGGCTGCTGACCCGCAGGTCGCGGTTTCAAATCCCGGCTGCGGCGGCTGCATTTCCGATGGAGGCGGAAATGTCGTAGGCCCGTGTGCTCAGATTTGGGTGCACGTTAAAGAATCCCAGGTGGTCAAAATTTCCGGAGCCCTCCACTACGGCGTCTCTCATAATCATATGGTGGTTTTGGGACGTTAAACCCCACAAATCAATCAATCAATCTCTCTCGTGCGCACGATGTGTGGTAGTTAGGTGTCATGAAGATGCTTACTTCTGTGACACGCAAGGAACCACGACGCGGAAAGGGGTTACAAAGAAATGAGAATGGAAAACACTGCTCCCAGGTGTGCGTGCTTCTTCTACGCATTTTGCCGCTGATTACCTTTGCAAGATGTCACGTTTTCGATATGTGTGCACACAAAACCGAGCATGTCGCGATTTCCATTTTCTCCTGAACTTGTTAGGAAGTGGTGCGTCACTCAGAACGCTATTACATCTGTAAATCCTCTTGCGCTGTTCGCGTATGTCTGTCCATGTCCACTTGTCTCCCAGTCGTAAGGAGCGATACAATAGTCCGCATATGACGCAGATATTCCCGCGCACGTTTCTTTCTTCTCCGGTCTTCCTCGCTGTTATACCATTTTGATTTCGCTATTGTTAACACGGCTGCGAAGCTGAATGGATACGTTCTCGCATTCCTCGCGAGCACGAACGTTAGAGATGAAACGTACGCCAGTCGATAAACGCGCTTCATGCGCACGATAGTATGACGCAGTTAACTATAGTCGGTTAGAACATATAAAAAAAGATGTCTGTTTAATATGCGTAACTACTGAAAACGCCTATAGACTATTTCCCGGCAATAGTATGCGCTTGGAAAATGTCATGGAGCGACAAGGGAAGACAAGCAATCGTATGCAGAGCGAACGCCCCCAGCGCACAAAAAGTTATCGGCATCACCGGAATGGCGAAGCAGTTGTTGCTATAGCAATACACTGGGATACTATGTGAAGTTAGACTATCAGTTTTAGCGGCGATATGCTTGCGATTTTTATTCACGAATGAGGAAATCCCGCCTGTATGCACGCCTCGCTCTCTCCTTAAGCTCTCTCTATCCCTATACCTTTTAATCTTATCCTTTTAACCCCCCTTGCCCCCACCCCTCGTGAGCTACTGTTGAGGTGTCCTCCCCCTGAGAGTAACGGGGCTCACTTTTCTCTTCTTTTCATTTAAGAATTACTCCCCCACCCCAGCTTCACTCTCCGTCCCCCCGGCTCAAAGACGACATGGACGAAGTAGACGCGCTGCTCGCGGGCCAGCATGTTTTCTGAATTATTACCCCCCCCCCCCCCCCCTTTCGCGACGACGCAGAGACGAGGTGGAGGAAGTAGACGTGACGTAGCTTGAAGGTCAGGCTCACGCGACGAACCACTTTATGGATTTGTACCTGGAAAGGCCGCCCCGGTATGGTGGTCTAGTGAATATGGCACTGTACCGCTAACCCGAAGGTCGCGGGATCGAATCCCAGCTGCGACGGCTGCACTTTCAATGGAGGCGGAAATGTTTGAGGGTGATGTGCCTAAATTTAGTTGTAGCTGAAAGAACCCTATGTGGTCCACATTTTCGGAACTACAGCATCTCTCATAATCATATCAGGGCTTTGAGTCGTTAAGCGCCCAGATATTATTATATTACCCGGAGGAGTCGAGCCATTGCTCTGAAAACAAAAATCATGTATTGATCATGCATGCATCTGGAATAAACCCCGCGCAGTGAATACGCTGTCACCGTTGCGAAAACGAATAGATGGCAGTTTGAGTTTAGGAAAATACGTGTATTGTGACTATGCAACCTGTAAGGGAGTTCAACACAGCGTATTAGAGAGCGTGTGTGTATGAAAGGGGAACTGCGACGATAGCATGACAACCACTCCTGTCGAGTCCCGTGCACTTCGTTTCAGGTGGAAGTTAAAGAACACCAGATGGACGACATTTCCGGAGCCCTCCACTACGGCATATGTCTCCTAATCAAATCGTGGTTTTGGAAATTCGGTACGTTAAACCCCATCAATTGTTACAACAGTGCGTGTACGACCGATGATTAGTGACGTGTCAGTGGCGTGGTTTCGCGATGGGAGGAACTGTGTGTTCGATGTGTAACCAGGCGTAAGGTCAAATACGCCGCCTGTACGCACATGTACCTCCTCTGTGACTTTCTGTTACTGCCACAGAATTCCACTGAAAGTACCTGCTGCCGACTTAAGCTGGGGCAAGTACTGTGGACATGTTTTACTACAGGCAGAAAAGCGAGGGAAGCATATTAGTAGACACCCCTGTCAGCGGGTCACACGTTCACTGCAGCACGGCTGAATTGCTCTGCGCGAAAGACAGCGGGAGCTTCCGATCGCGTTGCCCTGCTGCTTGCGCGCACGCACAGCGTGAAATCGGTGATTTGTCATCCGCTTGGAGCGAGGCTTCGCTATAGCAAACGAGAGACCGCACACTACGCTGGAGGTGGCTTTCTCCCTCCATACGTGCTGTATTCACTGTCCTATCCTACTTTTTGCGAAGACCACCTGATGACGCACTCTGGATCGAGCCGTTTCCCTCGATAAACGGAATAACATAAGTGCGTCGTAAAGTGGGTAAAAACCTTTCTGCACCGGAAAGGAGCATGACTGATAACTTGCGTGCTGTCCTGCTGCGCACCCCCAATGGTGTTGTATGTCTGGCACGATGACGTAATAAACGACTGAGCGTAAGCAATGACGGGTAGGAAGAGAGAGAGAGAGATGATTTATATTCGACGTATACTAGCGTTAGTTTTGCTAGACGGAATCTAACCGTACCAAATAACGACAGCGAATTCATTTGGTTCATTGTCCTGACTGAAGCAAGAAAGTGGTCAGGAATCGCGGAGAAAGAGGAACTACGTCAAGAGTCGTTAAAATATCTACGCGCAAGGAACCTTCGTTGAGCCGGCGAATTACTATTGTTAAGGATGTCCCAAGCAAAGCCTCGAAGGGGATCAGCAGGAACGGTGAGATGTGGTTGTGGACTACAGTGGGACCTCTGAGATTGGCTCCGCCAATGCGCCGTCGCCTTGTGGGAGCAAATCGCGGAGGCCACGAGTTCAGGATTTGAAATGCTCCCTTCAATGTGACGGCAATAAACGTGATGCGTCACGTTTGTCGGCAGAATTATGTTCTTGACACTTGAGTGCAAAGACAATTACTACGCATGCATGCGAATATGCCACCATTCTTGCTGTTCAAACATGTTTTATGTCTATGTGGCAACAAAGCTAATTTCATTTCACTTCAATATTTCCCGTTCATAGCCTTGTATCTCAATGCCACGTTCTTTGCGTAGAACGGGCTCACGCCTGTTGACAAATACCCACTGGCACATTTAGGTTTACTACCAGCCAGGACAAAATCCGCTCAAGCAAAAGGACGGAAGTTGTTTAATTACGCATGTCCGTGAATATATCGAGCTGGGAAACTACAGTGAAGATGCAATAGACTAGAACTGTCATATCCTCCCGGTCCTTTTAGTTTTGTTCTCCCCCTTCTGTCATACGATGGCTTTATAGACTAAACTATCTTATGCTGAGTGGGTCATACAGCTGCAATTTCTGAAGACGGCTGGCCTCTGTGGCCGCTTTTTAGGGTTCACAAAACCAATAAGCCATTATCATCCGTTTCCACCAAAGAAGTGCATTGCAGACTCACTGAAGCGGCCAGCGTGAAGTAGATTTATATTATATTATCTCTTGATCGACGCAGAAGTTCACGGAAGGATGCGACAATGTAATTGTCTCTTCCGCGGTGAGTTATAGAGCGTTATTGAAGCAATCGTATCTATAAGGGGTCCTGTTAGACTCTCCTGGAGTTCTGTACATTGACCTTCCCGTATGCCTCTGCATCTGGAAATATTGGCTCAAGTGACATTCCTCGTTCAACATTTGCCGATTGGAACGATGCCTGTGTTACACACGGAGACATGTTGTTTCACCATGTGCCCAACCTTTTGGTGCTGCACGCAACTGCGTTCAATCAGCATTCTTCTCGGTGCTCGTTGCAGGCACGTACTTCTTCTCTCCCCTTTCCTATTCTCTTCGTCGAGCCACGCTTCATCCATGACGAGTGACATCGCAGACACAATGGCACCTTCGTACTCGCTGCTGGAAGGCAGTGGTGGAAGTCTTCAACCTGTCTTCTTGAAGAATACTACACGATGAGGGCGCGCCCGTTCTGTCACGCTCGTCCGAGACATCGGCGTGGACGTCGGTGACAGCTGCGGTGCGATTATTCACCTTCGCCACGAGGGCCCTTCTACACGTGCCAATGCCGAAAACGCTGTATACATGGGACATATGTGTGGCTGGTGTTGTCAAGGCTGGATATTCCAGAATCAGTTACCCGGACAGGCCATCGCAGAACTCAGTACAGAGACGTGTGACTACCCAAGTGTTTATTTATCAAGGTGAACGCCTTATACACCTCATCAATCGCTAAAAGTGGTCGTCCGCATCAACCCATCTGATGAAAAAAGATCGTCGTACGACTAGAATACCCTACGAAATCAACATGACTTCACAGACCACCAAAAGCAACAAATAGACCGTAAGAAGAAAAGGGTGAACGTAGCTCTCGCCTCGAGACGTCTTGTACGAAACACATGATCCATGGGGGTAGTATGCATCAACGTTGCAGGCCATTTGTCTGACTCGAACCAGATTGCCAGCAAAATATACTTTATAGAAAGTAATGCTGATAGATATCGCGAATTACGGCAATGATCGTTTCACAATATGAGTGGGACGCCCACGTCTTGCCCGTCATAATTGCGAGAAAACAATTGATGCTGAAGAAAAAAGAAACGAAGATAGGTTTTTTTGCATTAATGAAATGAGCTTGCATATATTGTGCGACATTGACTCCACCGGGGATCCCCTCATTGTTGGGTTGGTCCGAGTGTCCACAATTCTGCGTGCCATCCCCCCCCCCCCCCACCCGCCCTGAAGCATACGTGCAACTATTCTGTACGATGATGTAGATATATTTCAGCGTGCGTACCTTCAACGAAAACCTTGGTGCAGAAACGCGCACGGAATAATTCACCTCATTCATTTTTTACAGCAGTTATTGTGCATTGTCAAGCGCATCGGTTACTGCCCGTGGGCGCGATCACATAACGTGCCCTTGTGTGGGAATTCTTTCTTTGTTACCTTGCACAATATATGCTCACGTATGCCACAGCATGGCTTTCCTTGGGCAACGGAAGCAGTAGGTACAGTAATCACTGATTGAAACGGGAGAATTTTGGGCGAAGTAACGCAGATACTTTCGTGTCTCCCGCCTTCAGTTCAGGACATATCGACGTAATATCGACTCGCGCGCGTAGACCAAAGCCGAAATTATATTTAGAGACCATATTGACCGCGACATCACGTGTTTACCTCCTCGAACAATCACCCGTACAAGTCTTTATACAACAACAACAACAACAACAACAACAACAACAACAACAACAACAACAACAACAACAACAACAACAACAACAACAACAACAACAACAACAACAACAACAACAACATGTCGCATTAGAACTTCTGACTACTGTACGTCGTTTCTCCAAGCCTTTATTGAGGAAGGTCGGGGCTTGTGTCGTGAAATCTTTCAAGCTGACTGCGTGTCGGTTAGAAGGTTAAACGGATCGCCTGTTGAAGTCTGTTAATCCTTTCGCTAAGTTTTCATTCAATTGTCGCTGTTTAGAGGTCGGCAGAGCTATATATTTAAGGAAGGTACTACAGAAGCCCTTTCTTTTACTCTGCTTTTGAGGTTACCTGAAGGTAACTGCAGCCATTCATGCACAGCACGAAATAAAAAAAAAGTGTGACATTAGTTATTAACAAAAATAGATCGTAATTACTGAACGCACCCCCCCCCCCCCCAAATAGATTTCTGCACTCAACGCGATGCTGTTTTGCATAGCCTCCGGGATCAGATGCATTGGAAGCTCTTTGCAACTCACGTGGTCTCACAGTGCCTTGAGGATTGGCCCACCCTTTTACCGACGATATCATGTCAAGACGTCGTCATGTGACGTCATACTGACGTCTTGTGAACATCGCTAGTTTATGGCCCCTGTAACTTCATGATGCTGTCATGTGGTACCGCCATAACGTGGTAACGATTCTTTGAGTCACTCGCTTAGACTCCAGCGATAATTTTTGGCGTTTGATTAGGCATGACTTACGCCTTAATAACAATTTGTTAAGCACTTAGATGATGTGACTGGAGCCTAATCGAGAAAGAGTGAGCAGGTGTTGTGCCCCTCCAGGTGGCAGTTTCCAGCTTTCCTCTTTCCTCTTCCTCTTTCCCCTGTGTCCTTGTGTATCGGTGTAGGCAAATCACATCAAATAAATAGTAAACAAATAAATAAATAAATGAACAATAAATAAATAAATGAATAAATAAATAAATAAATATAGTTCAGTCGTGCGCACGAAAGAGCAACGGGGTTGGGCGACCGTTCCCCACCCTAGTCACCTAAGACGGGGGCGCAAAATCTGCCCTATACATTGACTTCATAGAGATGAAGGGGGCGGGGGTACAAGGTTTGTCCTATACATTGACATAATAGGGAGTGCGGGCGGTTTGAGGAAACATCGCCCCCCTCCCCACTTTCGGAAGGGGAACCCTGCGTACGCTTATGAATGTAGCAACAGTGCTCTTGCGTTGACTGATATAGCCAGTGCAACCAACAAGTGAATCAGCTGTCACTGCAGCATATCTTACGTGGCGAAATTGCCCCTACATCACCAAAGGAGAGCATTGACCGCTTTGTGTGGGAGCGGTCCTCTCGACTAAGGCTGTATTGGGTGCTTGCCGCACGTGCGTGAGCGATTGCGCTCGCTCAGCAAATATTGAATCATGTAATGACACTCGTTGCTCCATGGCCAAGATTACGAAGTCCCCGTTGGCGAGAGAGATTATTCACTGTATTCACAGCCGCCGAGAATGTCGCAAGGGGACTCTGCAGAGATCGTCAATGTCGGGAGACGCAGCCCCGCGGTTCGAAAAGAGAGGCGGGCACGGCGGTATATCGGTGGCGTAATACGCGTGTATAAGAACATGTCGCCGCATATAAGTGACAGCCCATATTCAAGAAAAATAGCGAGAAAAAAGCTGGTTTGTAGGACAGGCTCAAGAAAAGTCAATATTTAAATTCACTTTCTGCAATGTGCTATATAGGCAATCGAGGCCTGTGTATTGACACACGCCGAAGCGACGTCGTCGTTCAGATAGTGAGATGCCGAGAAGAAAAGCGAAGTATGGAGAGAGAGAGAGAGAAGTGGGGGGAGGGTAGGTTGTAGCAAACGATGAATGCCAGGTTCTTAACGGTGCTACCTGAGCTAACAGTGCTTCGGGGCTTGCACATCTCGATGACCTGAATGCTAGAATGGGAAAATGCAGTTCAATCGCACACTAGCGTAGCCAGTGTGTGTGTGTGTGTGCGTGTGTGTGTGTGTGTGTGTGCGTGCGTGCGTGCGTGTGTGTGTGTGTGTGTGTGTGTGTGTGTGTGTGTGTGTGTGTGTGTGTGTGTGTGTGTGTGTGTGATGTTTTGACTGCGATATTCGCTAGAAAATATGTTCTTGTCATAGACTTAGCAAATTAGAAAAGAGAAAGAGAAACGAGAGAAAAGGAAGGCAGGGAGGTTAACCAGATGCTAGTATCAGGTATGCTAGCCTACACTGGGGTTGGGGAATACGGGGTTGAAAGAGAAAGGGAGAGTTAAAAAATAAATAAGAGAAAAAGAGAGCAAATTAGAAGCTAATGAACTTAACCCACAAGGCAGATGCTGCAACAGCGTGTACGTTAATCTCAGTCACCGTCTGCCATTGGGGCATTACGCAGTAGCGGAAGTTAAAACTGTTGCGGAACGGCGCAATGTGCCAAATCAAGTTCACTATAGGTATAAAACGATAAACCACGAATTTAGGATTTCGATAACGAAGCATAAACTAATCATAGCATTGATAAGAAGCTACGAGCGAGATGCATAATTGTTATCGACCGCAGACACGACACTCATTTTGCGAGGCGAATATGGTGCTTTTTTTTACTGCAGAATACGATGCCCGACAGGTGACAGTTACTAAGAGCTGTACAAGAGTGAGTGAGTGAGTGAGTGAGTGAGTGAGTGAGTGAGGGAGGATGCTGTGAATTCTGTGAACGCACCCTTCAGATGGTTCATGCGATCGATGATCGTGATAATCAAGAAGAACGTTTTATACGAGCAATGCCTTCATGGGAGGTGGTGCGACGCGTCTTGAACGTACACTGCGCCCACGTGCTAAAGATGAGATTCTCCGAGTGTTCTCGTTTTTTGACGTCTAGCATCTTTAAAACACTTTCCATGCAACACTTTTCATTGCTTTCTGCCATTATCGTGTTATCTGTGCGTTTGTTAGGGGATGTGCACGTATTCTGCGTACGCATGTTTATCGGCCCCTTAAGACTATAGGCAATAAGTCACGTGTGACCGCTACCGAGGGATGTGCTTGGGAAGAGTAAAATTAGTGCAGCTTGCACCTAGTCAAGCAAGGCTGGCTCACAGCAGCACCGAAGGTTATGACTCTAGGTGGGCCTGACCTGGCTAGACGTTCTATGCCCTCTTCCTATATACTTCTCACCACTAGCCATACTATACTATACTAATACATCGTGGTTATGCTTGCTCTAACCAAGTTCTTGTCGCCAAGGCCTTCTCTCTTTTTCTGCCTATATTTCTGTTTCTCTCTCGCTTTCTCCATCTCCTTCTATTCGTTCTCTCACCCATCAGTGTTATTGCGTCGCACACCAGAGAAATGGGCGCACGAGTTCTGGCAGCGAATCAGCGTACGACAATGAAAAAAAAGAGAGGGCGTGCCGGTTGATGATGCTGCTGCTGATGATGATGATAATTTTATATCTACGACGCACGACCAATCTCGATCATAACAGCTCTGCTACAAAAAAAAAAAAAATCGTCCCTGCACTTTACGTCAGCGCACACACACTTACGCGGCGACAACCAAACGTTACTATTCCAGTAACGTTGGCGACAACCTTGAACGAATCGTTTGGACGCTATGCGGCGGACGCTGCGTCGCACGCGTGCATGTGGGGTTCTGCGTGGCGGTTCTCGGCAACCGCGAGTATGCCACGAGTGCGTCCCGGCGTCTCTGTCGCGCGGCCCGACGACGTGTCGCGTGCTCAGAGGGCGTGAAGAGGTGTCGCAAACGCACCAGAAGGAGAGCGGGCTGAGTTAGGAGAAGGCGTTGCGTGTGTGAACGCTTTTCTCCGAAGCATCGACCCGGCACTATCGGCCGCGACAGACACGCCGTAGCGGCTGTGCGGTGGCGCATGCATAATACCCACGTTTCGGGCCACCACATAGTCTTCCTGACGGCCACACTGTATACGCAGCCGTCGGGCTCAATCGTCGACTCGATGTTGGGTGGACGGCGCGGCGATATTCAAGGAGGCGATTGGGTATCACTGGTGTAGCCTCGGGGTTAAGGAAGCGTGTGTTGCGCAGAGGATTTATTTATGTATTTATGTATTTATTTATTTATTTATCTGTTTATTTATTGATTTATTTATCATAGTACCCACAGCGCCCAATGACATTACAGTAGGGGGGAACGAATAGAAACTCTCAACACTGAATACAGACACTCACACTTTTACAACACAATAATAATGCAATTCATTGTCAACTATACGTAGCGGCACGCGGGAGTAGACAATACAAAGCAGCTTCACAGTACCGTCTCGTCCCTACACATCCTCGCGGGTACGCTACTCTAGACCCTGGAATAATCTTGAGAATACTTCATGTGAAGTAACCTCTGCTACTTCAGAAGGCAACCTGTTCCGCCACGCTATCGTCCTTGCAAAAAATGACATTTTAAATGCGTCAGTGCGGGAGCTTATTTCCCTTATCCCATTGGCATGATCTAGTCGCTGTGAAACGTTGTCCGGTTTGCAAAAGTATCGTGTGTGTTCAAAGTCCTTCGAATCTTTTCAATTTTGAACGTACACGAAAACGCAAAACCATACACGAACGGTAGTTTACCTCCATTCCATGTAAAAAAAAAAAAAATCCGGATACACTCTGAAACGCATCTAGCAAATAATCATTGCAGCAGAATCGCATTATTGGAAGTTCCGCTTTATTTGTTTTTGCAAAGAGTCCAGATTAGTAACAGTGGAATTTACACAGTGTTGATTCGCCAGACGTCTAGCTGGTACGTGTTGTCACGCGGGAAATACGCACGGAAAAGTTCTTTATAGCACGCTAGATAACTCTGAACTTTTCTCCGTTGCAGTGTATACGCCACGGAGGCTGCTGTAAAGGCGCCACAGGCTGAGGCTGCTGCAAAAGGCGTTATTTAGAAGAATACACCTTTGGTCGAGTTGGTAATTCATGATGATGGTTCGCCTTGGCAAAACAGTGGCTACACTCTTAAAATTGAATATTTCGGGAGTGTTTCCGCCGCACAACAATAATCGTCATCATATACGAGTAAGTTTCCTCGCTTATCACCGCGGTTCCGGTAGTTCGCGGCCACGAACGGCGTCCACGTTATCTCTGCGACATAGCATTCTAGACAGGTAAGTAAGTGGCCAGCACCGGGTTTTCAAGAAAAGAAACGCGAGCAAGTCAGATGACGATTATTGTTGTGTAGCAGCACTACTCCCCTAAACTCCATTTTTCTTAGAGTGCGGGGTTCTAGGCTGCTGACCCGAAGGTCGCAGGTTAGATCCCCGTTATGGTGGTCGCATTCCGATGGAAATTAAATGGTAGAAGCCCGCATACTGCGCGATCTAAGGACACGTTATAGAAAATCAGATGGTAAAACTTTCCGGAGCCCTCCCCTACGGCTTCTCACCTTATCATATCTTGGGTGTGGGACGTAAAACCTTATATATTAAAGAGATTAAAATGCATGATGATTAAAGAGTGCGCAGAATGATGCCAGGCAAGACGAAGCTGGTCACAGGACAATCGCTTTCCTAAAGCACTGTTCCCCTACAAGTCGGCAAGCCATCTTGTTTACAGGCAGTTGCATGACGTAACCGTAACCGAGAGACGAGGCCACTTGAACATACCAAAATCTCGCTGTTATTTAGCCGTCTGTCTTGAACGCAGCTTCGCATCAGTTCATCAGTTCATCATGCTTCACGAGATAAGTCTGCAGACTGTTGTAGTAGCGCTATCCATGTTGCCGTGCATCATTTGTGCAACTCGTAAGGATGTCGATTGCCTGCTTCGACGTCTTCATTACGAATATTTTCTGCGTATTCGTAAAGTCCTATTGTCGTCCATAGGAGCGCATTGCGTAGTCATGCAGCTTTCGTTCCGTACGCCTGTGTCGATTAGTCGTCATCATCATCATCATCACTATCATAACCACCACCACCATCATCATCACGCCCAACAGAAGGCATCATCACCACCACCATCATCATCACCATCTTAAGCATCATCACCATCATCATCACCACCATTACCATCACCATAATC
This sequence comes from Rhipicephalus microplus, assembly GCF_013339725.1. Classification (NCBI taxonomy): domain Eukaryota; kingdom Metazoa; phylum Arthropoda; class Arachnida; order Ixodida; family Ixodidae; genus Rhipicephalus; species Rhipicephalus microplus. The sequence goes on from NC_051171.1 coordinate 133,926,218, forward strand.
ATCATCACCACCACAACCACCATCATCACCACCATCATCATCATCATAATCACGCCCAACACAAGGCAAAGGCCTCTCCCATGTTCCGCCGCTCAAGCCGGCTCTGTGCTTGAGGCCGCCAGCACGTAGTACCTGCAGACTTAATCTCATCGACCCGTCTAGCTGTCTGACTCCCTCCCCCTCGCGCGCCGACGTGTTGGTCAGCTTGTTGCGAAAGATGGACCGATCCCGCCGAAGCCACCACTGTTGCGTAAGACGGCGACGCCAACACGGCCCCGAAGGCGCCACTGCTTTCAACTCCGCCGGGAAGGTCACCAGCCGTTTGGTAGCGTATGTATCTCAGCTCGCGACTGCTTCTGCGCCGAGCTGATAAGACGAGCGGACGAGACGACGGTGAGTTAAACAAGGTTTATGTACAGCATATATACAGAGGCGTTACAATTTCGGCACTGGGGCCGACAGAGACTCGAAGAGCCGAGCTCTCCTCTCTAACACATAGGTCAGCCTTTCGCCTAAGACCGCTGACTCGCATACATGTCGGCCCTCCGACATGGGGTCTCCTCGCTCATAGGAACGCCGATCGCGACGCGCCGCAGGGCTTCTTTTATTTACACCGGGTCCAACCAAAATGTCCAATCAGAAGCGCCGCTGGTCGTCAGCGCAGATTCTTCCAATGGGGTTGCCGCGCCATGCGTCAGACCACCAGACACGAGAACGCCGGCTCGCTGTCACGTGCGCCGCTGACTCAATGCACGTGGGCGAGAGAGGCGCCGCGCGTGTTCACGCCGTTGAGATGTTCGCGTCAGGCAGACGGCGGGCTGGCCTTGACCCAGATTGCCTTTTTTCAGAGGCACGGACGTTTGACGAGGACTCGCTGGCATAACAGCACCCCCGCCGCCAGACAATGCACCGGAAAGACGAGCTGCTTCCACGGGGCTCGGATGTCAGGTGCGCTCGTTCGCCAGGTCCCTCCAGGTTCGCCTCCAGGGCCATGGGGAGAATACAGCTCCAGACTGTTCCGGGAACACATCCCAATTTTGACGACGGATCCCAGCTCCACTGGCTTGTCGCCACAACTTGTCGACCAGCTTCACTCGTCTCTTCTGACCATCTTCGGTTTCAGCACTTGTCGATGGTTCTGCAACTTGCTAAGAACGGTTCGACAACAGACAGTACACGACACAAGCAAGTGCCCTCGGTCACCCGACAGAACACCAGACAAAGTATAGTACAACATATACCTATCTACGTGTTTATCGGAATTTTGTTCCCTCTACATCAAGAGGCCCATGTGGGACAAAAGACTCTTAAAATGACAACTCAATTCAATTTTTTTTCCCACGTACAACAACGTAACGAATTAGAATACCACAAAGTTGGCCCCTTGAGATCAATCACTCTGAACGAGAGCGCTCAGCCCAGGTCGTGATGAGGTCAAAAGTTTGCCCCGAATCGCCAGCCAGAAACCGAAAGGTTGAGAAGGTACTAACTAAACGCACTGCTCAATGCACCTGCATTAACGTTTACTTTTCCCTTTTTTTTCTTTAGCGAACGTCAAAGTTGCGCTGTGGAGCAACATGCTCCACCTCAGTAACTGGCCACTTTTAGGCGACGATACCTATGCGGCACCAAGAGCGGCTCACACTTTCGACGTTGCACAGGGGAACAACGATACGGCTTGCTACTGATTGACTCCTCACCGCTTAGCTCGATATCGGGTTCGATCACCGTCGTGTCTCCGGGACGGTCCGACAACACATGCCCAAACTCGGAAACAATCTTTCTCAGGTCCTCCTTCTCAGGTCCTCCTTCACTTAAGCCAGGCTCTAGGTTCAACTGCTCCCAGATTACTTTCGATCCCCCTTCGATTACTTCACTAGAACTCAAACTTTCTGCTTCCTCTTCCTCTGAAGCATTCAACAACAGATTTACGACCGCTTGATGTTGAACATTGGGTTTCATCAAGTTGTAAATTTTGTCCGGCCGCCTTCCTAATTTCACTTCATAATTTGAATCGCAAGGCTTCGATAATACTGTGGCGGGCCCTTCCCAATCAACCTCAAGCTTGTTCTTTTTGAACGGCTGCAGCAGCATTACCTGACTCCCTACTTCAAAAGCACGCTTCTTCACCGATTCCCCGTAGTGCTCCCTCGACAGCACTTTTGCCGCGTTTTTCTGGCTTTCCACTAGCGCTTCAATTTGGCTTTCCACTAGCGCTTCAATTTGGCTTTCCACTAGCGCTTCAATTTGGCTTTCCACTAGCGCTTCAATCGAGAGATCCTCACGCTGCTCTCGAATGAGCGTCTCTCGATCAACTCTCGGCAGCTCCCTCCAACTTTCCGCTACAGGCGAGAGCGTTGCAGCCCTCTCGCTCTGACTCAATGGCGCCATGTCGTCTCCCCTTTCTCCGGAAACCGCGCCGGTCGGGTCGGCGACGGGCCGCTCGCGTGACTGCTCACATGACTCATGCGGAAACTTTCCTTTCTGGGGTTCCGTCGACCCGCCGACAAGGTCACTTGAGAGTTCACCGCATTGAACCAGATCAAGCTGCCGCGATAACTTCCGCGCTTGCGATCGCGTGAGAGCCATGCACGCAAAGTTGGGGAAGAACGATTTGCCCTGCTCTTTGAGGAGCTGCTCCGAGTTGTTGGAGAAAAGATAAGGAAAACGATTGTTCAGCGCGGCAGACACAGCCGCTTCGGTGCGAAGCTTACCGAACGGGCCTTCAATGACAACCGTGGCGATTGGTAAGCGAACACTCTGCTCCTCGGCGACTTGCCTGATCCACGCGCATTCTCCTGTGAAGTCATCCGGAGACACCAATGAAGGATGGACAACGTCCATGGTTGCCGCTGAGTCTCTAAGTGCTCGGCACGTTTTCTCATTGACCTTAATTTCTTGGAGATACGGCTCCAACAACCGCACGTTTTTTTCTGATTCTCGGATCGTTGCGAAGGCAAACTTTTCCTGACAGTTTCTCGCGATGTGCCCTTCCTTTTTACAGTTGTAGCAGATTAGCGGCTTCCGTTTGTTTTCCGATTCAAATGCTTGTGTGGTAGAAACCTCACTCGATTTCTCCGCTTCTGTTTGCCCTTCCCCTACACTGTCCTTCGTAAGAGACGGGTCCTTCTTGAAATTACGGTGCGGAGCGGGTCTTCGTTGATCAGGTTTCTTTGAAAAGCCCTCTTTTCTCTCATTCTTTTCAACGCGCACTGCCCTGCTGTGCAACTTTCGACGAGTATAATACTCCTCAGCTAACTCTGCTGCCTTGTTTAGCTGTACTTCCCCAAGTCTGTCCTGCAGCCAAAGCCTGACATCCTCCTCGATGCAGCGGTAGAATTGCTCCAATGCAACGCATTCCACCACTTTATCGCGGTCGTCATAAACACCTTCGCCCTTGAGCCATTCAATCAAATCGGCTTTAAGACGAAACGCGAAGTCAACGTGTGACTCATTCCCCTTTTTAGCATACCGGAACCTTTGCCTGAAAGCCTCGGGTGACAACTTATAACGTCTCAAGAGCACTTCCTTAACCTCGTCATAGCTCTCAAACGCTTCCCTAGACAAGCAAGTTAATGCGTCGGACACTTCGCCGGGAAGAAGAGCTAACAGGTTCCGCGCCCAAAGAGGCCGCTCCAAAGCGTTTCGCTCACAGACGTGTTCAAACTTGACGAGATACTTCGCCATGTCCTCGCCTACTACGAACGGTGGCAGTTGGTCCCGAATTCTAAAACCGCTGACCTGAATCGTCGGAGAAGCTACGCTAGGCGCCTGCGAACACTGTAGGATTGCCAATTCTAGTCGTTTCATCTCAAGGCGCTCTTGTCTCTCGGCCTCCTCGCGACGTTCGCGCCTTTCAGCTTCTTCACGTTCGCGAGCTTCGCGCCTTTCGGCTTCTTCACATTCGCGAGCTTCGCGCTTTTCAGCTTCTTCGCGAGCTTCTACTTCTCGCCTTTCAGCCTCCTCACGGCGTGCTTTAATATCCACCCAGGCCTCATCGGCTTCCTCAGCCGACACTCCCTCATCCTTCATGATCTCAAGGATCGCTTGCTTTCGTTTCGCACGGCCCAAAGTAATGCCGAGTTCCTCACAAATTTCGATGAGTTCCTTCACTTTAAGGTTCTCCATCGTTCACACTGGCCTCTTGCTGTTTGCCCCTGTTAACAATTTACTTGCCGTACCCACTATAAGTCAACTAGCAAGACGCGCAAGCAATTTTTCACTCTCCCGTGTTTACCCCCTCCGCATTAACTTTGGTTTCAAAGCACTTCGACTTTGCTTGAAACGATCAAAGCTCACTCTAATGCTTCACACAGCCCTTCTCTAAACTACTACAACCTGAGCTAGAGTAGTCTGGTGAACTAAGGGGAAAACATCAGGCACTCACCGCATCGATGTCGCTGACGCCGGCCGATCCCGCAGCTGCCAACCACTGTTGCGAAAGACGGACCGATCCCGCCGAAGCCACCACTGTTGCGTAAGACGGCGACGCCAACACGGCCCCGAAGGCGCCACTGCTTTCAACTCCGCCGGGAAGGTCACCAGCCGTTTGGTAGCGTATGTATCTCAGCTCGCGACTGCTTCTGCGCCGAGCTGATAAGACGAGCGGACGAGACGACGGTGAGTTAAACAAGGTTTATGTACAGCATATATACAGAGGCGTTACAATTTCGGCACTGGGGCTGACAGAGACTCGAAGAGCCGAGCTCTCCTCTCTAACACATAGGTCAGCCTTTCGCCTAAGACCGCTGACTCGCATACATGTCGGCCCTCCGACATGGGGTCTCCTCGCTCATAGGAACGCCGATCGCGACGCGCCGCAGGGCTTCTTTTATTTACACCGGGTCCAACCAAAATGTCCAATCAGAAGCGCCGCTGGTCGTCAGCGCAGATTCTTCCAATGGGGTTGCCGCGCCATGCGTCAGACCACCAGACACGAGAACGCCGGCTCGCTGTCACGTGCGCCGCTGACTCAATGCACGTGGGCGAGAGAGGCGCCGCGCGTGTTCACGCCGTTGAGATGTTCGCGTCAGGCAGACGGCGGGCTGGCCTTGACCCAGATTGCCTTTTTTCAGAGGCACGGACGTTTGACGAGGACTCGCTGGCATAACAAGCTGTAGGAAACAGCTCCCGAGTTCGACATAAAAAGTACCATTCAACTATGTCTTAAAGTACTTACTTCTTACTACTTTTAATGGCTTGCAGATAATGTTAAGCACCACCGTGCGTGCTTCACCTGATGGCTACATATGGGCTTTTTTTTTGCGCCCTGTTTACTAAAAAATTGCTACGTGCCAGTTTTCTTATCGTGTTCTGCAATGGACTTGGCCGCTGCTGGATACAATGTAGTCGTGGCTTAATTCCACTTAATTGCAAAAGGCAGGAAGAACGAAAAAAAAAAGAAAACCAGGAGTAATTGTCGCTTGATAACAAACAGACTAACAAACAGACAAACAAACAGACAAGAATGAAAGACAGACAGCTCTGTGTTCTCACGGGTTTGTAAACGACGAGGCAGTCAAGCATGGTAACGCAGACCGAGGCTACGACGAAGCCTTATCTTCTACTGACGAGAAAAGTAACAATTTTAACCTCAGCTTACCAACTAAACACATGTGCACCGAAGTGAACGGGCTCTACACAACAGCGGTGTGGTACAGGTACCACGACACGTCCTGCAGGGTTATGGCTGCGTTATCGAAATTGCAGTTCTAAAAAACAACAGGAAAGCCCTGAGAAGTTCCAGTTTACGGCAGCCAAGCGAGCCGCTTCCTCCACTGGTACGCGCGCTCGTCTCGTCCTCAAACACACACTGCATGCAAATCGCTTTGAATAGCCGCCTTTATTCGTTGAACCGCTTGTATAGAATTACGTGCGCGCTCGTGCTCAAAGCACGCGCGAAGAAAAGCAACAAGTACTGTGCACTAATCCTTGCGGGGCAATTTCGGGGTGCCCCGAGCGGATGAAAACATCGCCTGTGCATAAAATTAGCATGCGAGGACCGCGAACCTGTTCCTACATGCAGTGCGGCTATGCCCACCGGCGTTAGCGCCCAGCCAGAGAGATAACGAATGTTAAATTTGCCCTTTTGTTCGTTGTTGCCGAGGCAAGAGCGTTACTTAGAGGCAGTGCACGCGTGACACTGCTGCCTTATCTATGGCTCGGAGTTCGCTTTCCTGCAGTGACTCAGTGGACGTCGTCTCACTTCCTGAGCGCGTAGCGTACGTGAGAACCTGTCCTAATGAATGGAAATTTCTATCAGGACCACTGCGATATAAGAGAATGCACTGAAAAGAAAGCACGAAATCGATTTCGGATGATAAAGCATCACAATGGAAGTAGAGCCCGGTTAACTTTGAGGCATCTCAAAAACAATGACAAATCCCGCTCGGGATGTCACTGTGACGTCATGGATTTCACAGCATAACGTGCTGTCGGTTTAATTGGTGCAGGTTCAGTAATAATAACAACAGACGTAGCGCAAAAAGATAAACCACGCGAGGGACACATAGGCGGCACGGGAGAGCATGAGAGTATACTTATCTTTTTCGCATTGGGGCCGCTGCGACTGAGCAAAACAATTGGGGACCCTTAAGCTTCACCTTTAGAGTTGTACACGATATTGATATTTTGTCAATAGTGCGTCGGCTGCGTTTTCGATGGAAGCGAAAATGCTGTAGGCCCGTGTCCACAGATTTGGGTGCATGTTAAAAGAACCAGGAGTGGTCGAAATTGCTGGAGCCCACCGCTATACAGCATTCCTCATAATTATATGGCGGTTTCGGGGCGTTAAACCCCACATATAAATCAATCAATCAATCAATCAATCAATCAATCAATCAATCAATCAATCAATCAATCAATCAATCAATCAATCAATCAATCAATAGCAAGCTTAAAAACAAGGGAGCCAGAAGAGATCCTCGCCACTACTCGTATATATATAAACACTTGGCAAATACTAAGGCAGGGTTGGCTGGTAAATCAATCAATCAATCAATCAATCAATCAATCAATCAATCAATCAATCAATCAATCAATCAATCAATCAATCAATCAATTCCTAGAGCGTACTTCAAACACTTAGTGCATACTTTTTAGTGTACAATGTAACTCGGGAAGTTGAAATCATGGATTCATCATCATCATCATCATCATCAGCCTGACTACGTCCACTGCAGGACAAAGGCCTCTCCCTTGTTCCGCCAGTTAACCCGGTCCTGTGCTTGCTGCTGCCAATTTATACCCGCAAACTTCTTAATCTCGTCTGCCCACCTAACCTTCTGTCTCCCCCTAACCCGCTTCCCTTCTCTGGGAATCCAAAATCATGTATTACTACAATGTAATCGATGAATTTGGAAGTGGCTTGTTCCAGTGAAGCTTTCGCGCATGGCGGCGTTCTGTGTAATTGGTTAGCATGCGTTAAACGATGAGCCGTTACGGGCGTGAATTACTTTCGTGCTTGCGATGCCACCACTAATTGGTCTTAAGGTGATACGCACAATAACGCGCTTCTTTTGTAAAGGGTGGCAGGCTTAAACTACGCAGTCATTAAGATAACCAAGTATTCTGGCGCCTGATGGGAATGTACGCTTGTACCACAAAATATTGCTGCAATGTTACATGTAGTATTGTGAAGCCCGTATGCAGGACGCATGAGTTCGTAAAACATGAACGGTATTTCCACTGCATTTACAAGCAGAGGAAGTTATCTTAACTGTATTTCTAAACAGACGCGTGTGACCACCGTGTCGTGGAACACCTGCTTATCACGCAAACTGCCTAGGTTTAGTTAGTCCTCACTCGGACTTGTAAAAGGTTCTTATTTCTTTTATTCACATCATTACGAATTTCCCGGTACGCTCATCATTTTTCGCTCGCAACTGATGAAACCGACGCCGGATCTTCTGTGATATGAGCTGTTTAAAACCTGCGGCCCATTAAGAACACAGCTCTTGTCTTTACCGCCAGGAAGTTACCAAAGGGGAGATTTGAGCTTTAAGTTTTGAAGAACTCGTAGCATGTGCATTTATTAAACCGTGACTATATAGTAACGGCGTTTGTGCTTCGGTGGGGCCAAAACTTTCTTCATCTTGTAGATCGACTGCGTCCCACGGAACTCGTTTGCAATCGCCATTTTTAATTCTTCAATGGACAGTGTGTTGTTACGCCTTTTAATTTATCATCTTCCGCTCAAAACTGAACCTGACAGAAACTAAGAAAAAAAAAGATGAAAAAAAAGTTACGCCGGTCTTTGTTGTACGTATACGTAATCTGATTGCCATTTACGCGATCCATTCGTTTCTCAGAAAGCCTGCTAGCACTACGGCAAAGCGTGTTTTTAATATAAAGGGTTTGTTACATAGTTCGTTTTTTGTCTAACCCATTCCCCTACCATGGGGCATGAAGATGCGCTTGGAAACGCCGAAAGCTCACATATGTTTACGTGAAATATGAGCTTGTTCTTCCTTTTAATCCTTCATGTACCCCTTTCCAGAGCATAGCCTCCAACCATACTCGCCTTGTCCCTGCTTTTAACTTCATCTTACACCTTCTCTCTGTAGCTCTCGAGGTGCAAAAAGAAGCTACAAAATAAAACGAAAATAACGTTAGGGAGACGTGTAGCAAGCATAAAAACAAGGGAGCCAGAAGAGATCCTCGCCACTACTAGTATATATATAAACACTTGGCAAATACTAAGGCAGGGTTGGCTGGTAAAGCCTCGTTTATCAGTGTGGTAGATCGCGTTTGCACGTAGCCGGGATAAATGTCGCGCAAACTGCATGGCCCTTTATTGCTGCTACTTCGCCGCAGCCCCTCTTCCCTTTTGCAACGTCGCGCTGCATGCAAAGTGCTTGCACGTGCTCACGGCGTCGAGCCAAGAGAGCAGAAACGCCCCGCGGCTTCCGAATGCTCCAAGATGCTCTTTCCACGTGGCTCAGAGAGAGAGAAGAACACCAACAACACGGCCGGATTGGCGCCTTCTTGTTTGTACCTTGGCGTGCAGCCGGGCAAAGATTGAGCATCGTGAGATCTGCAACACCGGGTACAACTAGCAAAATAACGGGACTCTGTACAAACCACGGTTTGCGAATGTAGTACAAGACACTCGTGTATTTTATTTATTCGTTTAATCATTTATTTATTTATTTATTTATTTGCAATACAGCCAGTCTCCACTGAGACCATGTTGGCACTCTGTACAGATGATAAGAGTGCTCATCATGGTTAAAAAAAACTAAAATACAGAACATAAGAGCAACATCAACCTGGCACTTTGTACATTAGCAATATTTACACAACATAATAAACGAAATACAAGTGCATACAAAATCGCAAGTCTAACAATAAGGCTGCTGACATGGGAGTCTACAGAACACACAAGTATAGTACATACTGGTTTCATTGCCATTGTCATTGGGTATTTAAAGAAGCTAAGATGTCTTCTTGATGTTACAGTTCTGCTTAGGGTTAACGGTTTGCTAACCCGGTTTGATGGCACTCCGCCGTCGCCCGGGCTTCTCGCTGGGCGAAGTGCAGACAGATGATGTATATAGCGAGGCCCTTTGTACAGCGAGAAAAGTAAAGGACTGGAAATGCAACACGAAGATGAAAACTGGACGGAGGACGACGACCCTTTTTAGCCATGCCAGTCACACCCTGAGAGCTGCGCGCGCATCAAGCAGAGCGAGATGACGAACCAAATTGCTACCCTGCGCGACCAAGGAGCAAGCGACGCGGCGGCGCTGCCGACATTTGGAGCGACCACGAAATGACTGCGATTTCGCTCCGCGCTTCTACGTGGAAACACTGCACGTTCCTCGGTACTTTTAGCGTATACACTTCGCGTGGAAATCGCGCGGGAAATTGCCAGGAAATGCGAATGTGCGCGTTCGCAAATCGGTGTGTATACAGACTGCATGCGTGCTCGTTTTTTTGTGTGTTTGTGTTCGCGCTTTGTATTCGTGAAGGAAATGAGTGGAGGAGGGCTGGGAATGTGTTTCTTTTCTTTCTGGCCATAACACTTCTTCGCTGCTTATGAGATTTGAAAATGGCCAAGCGGACACGACGAAGCTTGAAACTGGCCGAAATAACACTCACAAAAGGAACGAGCACTGTGATTTTTGTCCAAACAACTTTAGTTTGAAGTATTTTACGCCTATAGGAGGCCTACAGCGCCGACCGACGGCGATAGAAGGAAGACGAAACAAGACACTGCGATGTGCATTGCTTCATTTTCCCAGTGTCCCCGTCTGTGTGCGCTGTATAGCCTTTTCTGAGATGCAATGCTGGCTATCACACCAAGTCTACTGTTGCACTCACTGTAGTCTTCCAGTGGTTATGGTGTTCAATGGGCAGCACAAACAAAAACAACGAGGACACAGGAAGAAGTACAACCCTACACTCAACGCCCATTGTACTCGTCTGCGCACCCAAAGGTCGTGGGGTCAAATCCTGGCCACAGCGGCTGCATTTCAATCGAGGTGACATGTCAGAAGCCCGCGCAACTAGAAGTATAGATGTACCAAGCGGTCGAAATTTTGGAGCCCTCGAATTCGGCATTCTTCATAATCTTACAATAATTTTTTTGGACGTAAAACCTCAACACTTATGTTAATCCACTTAACGCGTGTTGGCTGACCAGTGGATCAAACTAAATATAGCGAGCTGAAAAAGTGAGCAAACCAGCATCGCTTTGAGCTAAGGCTCACACAGCAACGGCATAGAAGCAATCTAGAAACAGCCTGCCTCACCCAGCTTAAGTCTAGAAACAGCCTAAGGACAACCAGATTAGTCTTTTGAATCACGCCGGAAGAAAATATAAAGGGGAAAGCATTACGTCGCTCGAGTGAAGTCCATCGTGTCGGCCCAACACGCGATCCAAAACGCCAGAGCGTGCGGTACGTTTTAGTTGTCTCTGTAGAGTTTCGTTTTTGCACCTCCTGCGTGAGGCTTCCGCTAAAAGCTACCGGACGCCACACTCCTAGTCTCTGCAAGACTCGTGGCTTCCGTGATCTTGCCGGGAAAGGTCACGTGTTGGGCCGACAGTACTGCTTTTTTCAAAACGGCTTGACTTGCCAAGGCCAAGGCTGGCTGCATGACGTCATGCTAATTCCTTTTCCTTTACTCCGTGTTCTGGATAGTCCCATTTCGCTGTCTCAAGGCTTGCGCGGCTCAGTGCAAGCTTTTTTGCGCCGTTCTTCCTCACTGTGAATAACCAATTAGGGGTGAATCTACGTTTGTGTGGGTGACTCGCGTGCTAGAAATTAGCGGGGCTGCAGCCTTGAGCTCAAGCACTTTAATGGGAGACCCTGTTCTAGAAGTTATAACTTTACGAATGGTCAGTTGATAAATTGTCTAAAACATACGAATACAGTGGCTTCTTATCCCTAAACACGGTTACATTCACTGTTATACTGTACTGCGAAGTTCAATTGCATGTATTATGTACTCATGGCTACCCTGCACGCCACTTACTAAAGTTACAGTGATTGTTACAGCAGTGGTGGTGCAACTGTTACTATGCACCACTGTGCCATCACGTGATTGCAGAGAGAATATGAGTGGGAGAGGCCACAGCTGGCACCGTTCCAGGGCACGGACGAACGGATGCGAGTTTGAGACATCAAATGCTTTCGCCTCAGTATCATTTCCGAATCTGGCTGTTTTAGGCGTAGGCTCTTTCAAGGAAGGTAAGAGTATGGACTCCATCAACAAGCATCGCATTATTCATTCCGACAGAAAAAAGTAGCTTTATCTGAAGAGTTGTCATCGATATAAATGACGTCAGTTCGAGCTGCCGCAATAACGTGGAGTTGACGTCGGCACAAGCCTTTGTAGACTGTCTCTGCTCGTTCACCACGCCTATGCGTGCTGTAAGAAATGGCAGATTTTACGTCCCAGAAGTGTCATTCACTGATGTAGTCAAAGCTATATGCATCTTGGTGTCTGTCTTCTCCAAAAAAAGCAGTGATGTGACTTGATAAGCAAGAATTCATTTGATCACGTTTACATTCGTTGTATCCTTCTTTAGTTACCCCATTGAAGAAGCAGTGACTCTGCGGAAGCAAGCCTGTGGTCATTGAGGTTATCTACATGAACTAAACAGGCGGAAGGTCAACTTGAATACCACTTTGACGTCTTTGTGGCGTTGGCGTGCGCGTAGCTATAGGAAAGTATTGGCGCCCCACGTGGGCCATCACTCACATGTTCATTCGGTGCCTGAATCCACGGAACGCCTACGAGGCTCGCACACACACACACACACACACACACACACACACACACACACACACACACACACACACACATATATATATATATATATATATATATATATATATATATATATATATATATATATATATATAGAGAGAGAGAGAGAGAGAGAGAGAGAGAGAGAAAGAAAGAACGAGACACACACAGCAGATCAACGAGAGAAATCAAAGCGACGCGGCTCTATCGACGCCGCGGACAATGTCGCTGTCGCGCTGATGCACAAAGCTAACTCACAGGGTTGCGTGGCGTTAGGCTTGGTTATAGGCTCTATAGTTAGCGAGTGTTCTCGGTCACTCGCTTCAGGACTAGTTCGCGGCTGGGACGCGAATGAACTCCAGAAACAGAAAGAAAATGTGGGACTGTCTGCCGTAGCCCCCCCCCCCCCCCCCTGCCCCTTACATTCAGTAACCAGCACATATATAGTAACCTGACTATACGCAACAACAGAAGCCCCGGGCGACTGACCGGTCGCGGCCGTCTTGGCGCGACGTTGGTCGAAAGGGCGACCTTAGATGCCAGCGGTCGCCGACCCTTCGCCGCTGCGTCATGCATATTGAGGCGTATAACGTGCGCCCTCCACCGCGTGCTGAGCCAAGCTCGCCGCACCCTCCGTGAAGCCGAGCCTGACTTATTTTACTCTAACCCCCCCTTGCCATCCAGTGCCGCGCTGTGTTCTGCTTTGCCCGGCCTGCCGCCGGCAGTCCTTGACAGCTTTCGCGGGTTGGACGTGTTGAGTGCGCATTTTTCTGTTTTTGTATCTTTCTTTGTTCGAAATTTTGGTGTGCGTATAGTACTAGCGGCAACGTGATAGTGAAAAGTAACTGCGCTGGATGCCCAGTCGTTTTGTTGCTCGCTTCAGTTAGGTTGCTGAGCCATTAAGACAAAGTGTCTCGCAATCCCATTACCCTGGTGCTTGCAAGATTGTACTTTAGTACTTTTAATGTACTTGTGTTTTTTAGCATGCTTCTCAATGTCATCCCTAAAACCTACAAAGTCTTGCGTAGTCAAAATGCGCGGTGTATGTTTATCCGTTGAGAATTGGTAGTACGCACTAAGGGTTTGATCCTGCGGATACTTTTATTTTTTGTTGTGCCTGTGCAAATGAAAAAAAAAAAAATCCTACCCCCCCTCCCTCCCCGGCGCGAACACAGAAACCACGCACACACACATCCCTTTGTTGCTGTTGGTGTTGTTGGCGGCATCCATGTCGCAAAACTGTAAAAAGACTGTAAACTGCAAGACTGTAAAAGAACCTTCAAGTGAAACAGAAATCGGCAAACAATACATCGAGGCAGTCGCACGACATCTCTCAGGCCACTATTGTTTTGCGGAAAGAGCGAATTGAACTATGTAACGTTGTACAGCTGCCTTCGACAGGTCTTCACAGAGGTCGAAACGTAATCTAAGAGATGTGCAACCTCTAATGACTGGGTGACCCGGCGGACAAACTCGGCGGCCGGCAGCGTAGTTCGACGAGGTCGGCAACGCAGCACTGCCTGCGGCACTGACGACGACACCGAGCGAGGCTGCCAACCGCCAAGTGTGTCTGACCCCGTCCGACGCCGGCTACGACGATCTAGGGTGGCGCAGTTTCTCCCGCCAGATGGCTATCTGGCCACCACGTCGCGGGAGGAAGCTTCGAGGATGTTCGGAAGGCTGCTTCCTTCCCTCGTCGACGGTCATCGCGGACGGCGTGCTGCGACCGCGCACCTGGTGGCGTAAATGGGACACGCCCGCTCGCGAGACGCACTGAGGGCTAGTAACACGTGGCAGAGATGCGTCGCGCCGCCTATTAGACCCTCGTCTGGCTGAGTCTGGTGCTACCTGTGACGTTTTTAAAGTATTCTGAGGTGGAAATTGTATTCTGCAAGAGAAGCCAAGCCTCGGCCGTCTTACCATGGAGACGATGTAATGTTGTCTTGTAGCGAACAAAAAATCGCAAGTGTCCCTTCGCTTCAAGCACAAATCCAGGCAATCCAGAGGACCCAAGAAAGGGCGGAACATCACGGTGTCCCAGCCCCGACTTGGACGCGGCCAACGGCTTCCGCGGGTCCCCGATAGGGGTTCCCGCGAAAGCTCCTCAGGATCAAATAAAGTTCATTGTCTGTCTGTCTGTCTGTCTGTCTGTCTGTCTGTCTGTCTGTCTGTCTGTCTGTCTGTCTGTCTGTCTGTCTGTCTGTCTGTCTGTCTGTCTGTCCCTTATACATTCGACTATTACGGCCCCAAAGCGAAGTTCATCGCTTCTTGTTCTCTTCTCAGTCGATGTATCGAGAGTTCTTCGCCGCCCCTTCGAAAGCTTGGTGCACCTAAAATGATTTTACATTGCCTCCGGGATCGGAAGAATTGCATGTTTTCTGCACCTCACCCGGTTTTGCACTTCCTCCGTGATCGGACCAACTTTGGCCGATCGACGACGCCACGTGACGACTTCTTCATGCGACGCCGCGATATGTGACATCGTAGTGATGTCACCATGTCGCGAGTTTGTCATCACTCCTGTTGACGCTGACAGTGAAACTTCGCGATTGATGAGGCATCTAAGACTTTCGCCTTCAGAAGTAGCTATTACGTCACTAGGCTTACACTTCCAGTGAAATGACCGAGGTTTTGAGGTAAAGCATGGGAGCACTGGGAAGTTTGTTGCATAATTGTGCGTTTAAAAAAAATTGGCACATCCTACGTACAGTGAGAATCGATGATATGCGAAGCACGAATGAGAAATGTTGATATGCCACTTTAAAATCAACACAACGTTACGAGGCGGAGGTAGATGATGCCGTACATAACTTCCTGTCATGATTATCATGTATGGGTGTGTCGTTTACCTTCGTCATCTATTCAAGCCACGTGATACCGAATTTAGCCCATGTGAAGCTAGCGAAACGGCCGTGAGCACGCTATGAGTGTGGTATGTTGTATAGTACTTACATGTCGTGCATATCATGATTATCATGTTTGCACCAGTCACATACCTTCGTCATTGATTCACGCACTGTAATACCAAAGTATATGTGACACTAGCGAAACGGCCGCGAGCGCATCATGAGCGTGGCATTAAGTCATGTTGTTACATGACAAACATGTCATGGTTTTCATGTTAGGGTCAGTGGCTTGTGTTTGCCATGCAATCATGACATGCCATACCTGTTTTGCAACATGCCATGTAAACGAAACCACCGAGAGAGCTCGAGGACCATGAAATGTAAATCATGACATTCATGACATACATACCATGATTTTCATGTTATCCCTAGTCAAATATGTTGTTCCGACAGTCATGTTATGCCTTACGAAGTTTGGTATCGATACCATTATCGAAACGGCCACGAGAGCTAAAATTCGTAGGTAGTCAGATAAATAGACAGATACGCTCAGTCGCCGAAGTTCGCTAAGAAATGGTTCGCATTTAAAAAGTGTTTCACAATTTTGACATGGTACTCTACTAAGGGAGAGCAGAAAACCGTCCCAGCTACGTGAAATTCTTCCACGGCCGCGGCAGTTTTTATTTAGAAGTGTTCAACGATTTCGAGTACGATGTTACTCAGCTGCAGGAGAGCACTACACTGTGTTCTCAGAAAAAACTCCCAAGCATTTCCCTGAGGGTGAACATGGTTAAGTGCGAAAACACGGGGTGATGCTATGAGGGGTATTTATTAATTCGCACTATTATATTTATTAATCACACTATGGTGCCTTTATGGTGTAATGGTTCCTGGGAATCGCAATTTGATCACACGGGGGAGTTTACGTTAACTCACTGGCGAATGCCAACGGATTTTAACTTTACTCCCCCTCACGACCCGCTGTAGCGATCGGGCTATGCCTTGACCCAGCGAGTCATTTGCCACGCCGGATTAGTGCAAAAAGGACAGTCTCGCCACGTCTGGACGGAGGAAGCAACAAAGGCCGGCCCCACGAGACGTCGCCTGCTGATTGACAGCGGCGCCAACGGGATGGAATGTCGCCAAAGAGGGTTTTGGAGCCGCCACTCTATCTCCGGCCTGGGCCAGTCACGCATCGTTAGCGCGTTAACCGGCAGACGACGACGGCGCTGGTCAAAGGGCTCTCCCCAGAGAATTCCACGAACCTGGCACCTCTCAAAAGGCCGCTCTAAGATCTCCTCGTGGGAACGCAGCCCGCGGCCGGCATCAAAGGGGTCGAGGCGCCCGTGCGTCTTCCGCCCTCCCCCTCCCTGTTCTACGGCAGCGCTGCGACTAGTGGCAAGAGTGTGTGTGTATGTGCAAGCCTGTGTTGTGCCTCTATGAACAGACATGATGGGCGGTACTTCAATGAGAGGAACTGCCACATCACCATTGGTCCGCATTGTTTTATATAGTGATCCCCAACCTAGGGACCTAGGGAACGGGGGTCAACAAAAAGGGCGTGGAGTGCCTCGCCCAACGTTCTTTTCTTCTCTTCTGTCATCTCAACAACTCACTGTAAAGATGTAAATAAATCCGTTAAGTTTGCTCAAAGCTCTCCCCTAGTCCTTGGCTCGACGGAGCGACGGCGATCGGCCCCGCTACCCGCAGACTGCGGTCGCCGCGACCCGCAACAACTGGTGGCAGCGGTGGGATGCCATCAGCCACCTTCCTTCCCATCCATAACAACTGGTTGGCAGCAGTGGGATGCCATCAGCCACCTTCCTTCCCATCCATAACAACTGGAGGGCAAGCGGTTGGATGTGAGCCTGGAGGACGGAGAATGAACAACACGCCGAGATCATGGAGACTGGCAGCTGTGGACTGGTGAGTGCTGGCTTTGGTTTTTTGGTTGCCAGGCTGATAAGATAGAAGTGCAATCTTTTCGCTGGTAGAGGCTACCACAGAAGCAGTTGTTTACGGAACTTCTGGGTAGAGAGTGAGCTGCACCACACTAGTTCTCTGTCATGGATTGGAAGCGTTTGTTGAAGAATCAGCTCCTGATTCTGGGGGAGGAGCTGGGAGCGGAAGTAGATACGGGGATGAAGAAACACGCAATTGTTGGCGCTATCGAGGGCTTGAATCTGACCAGTGAAGAAATTAAAGAAACGTGGAACGAGATTCAAAAGCAAGAGGAACAGGAGCGCGAGAAAAAGCGTCAGGAAAGGCGAGTGCAAGAGAGAGAACAGTGGAAGGAAAGCCTTAAGGTAAAGCTGGAAGAGACAAGAAGATCAATACAGTGCCTTAGATGGTCTCAAGTTAATTCGAGGATCCATGCATTCGAAGAGGGCGAGGATATAGAGAGTTACCTAACCTCTTACGAGAATGTTTGCACAGACCTAGGGCTCGACGAAGACTATTGGTCTATCGCCTTATTGAGTGTCTTTCCATGCGACTTAATTGGTAGAATAGGGTACCTTTCCGAGGACGAGTTCAACAGTTACAATGTAGCTAAGGCAGCCTTACTGCGGTGCTTCGGCATCAGAATTGACAGAAAGCAAATTGAATGCAAGCTCATGAACGCTCCGTTGAAGAACGCGCGGCGGTGTGCTGGTATTAAAACCAAGCCTGAGAGGGGTCCGCGTGTCTCTCATAGCACCAAGGTGAATAGTGAGAGCAAATGGGAGATAGAAAAACGGGAGCGAGGTGAAGAGTTCGAGCGAGCACTCAGCCTAGATATTGAACTGTCGGAACAAAAAGTCGAGGCAACGCAGTGGAAGATTCAGCCATCCGCAAGTGTAGCGCACGAGAAGTGCGAGGTGCAGCCCAGAGCTTTAGAGAAGGCTAGCACGTGTGAACATAGCAGCGGATTCAAAGGCGAATCGAGTTTGAGTGCTGCGAATGAAGCTGCGCTGAGTAGAGAGGTCGACGAAGGCCAGAGCGAGTGCGACGAGGTGCTTTGCCAGTTAACTGTTAGCGAAACAGCTAGAATAGCTGTAGAGAATCTGGCACAGACCTCAACTGTGTTTGTCGCGGCGGTGGATCTTGCAAATGAGGTCGAAGTAGGCAAGAACACCGGAGAAGGCTCAGAAGCAGCGAACGTAGAGAAGGGTATCAGTGCAGTTGCAGACAGCTCTCAGGAATGCGAGCAAGATTTTTCGAAGGGAAACAGCTGCATTGTTCCTAAGTGTGTTAACAAGTCCGCCGGTCTAGAGGGTGAGAATAAAGACGACCAGGTCGAAAATCATTTAGACCGCGCGACTGAGACAGCTGACGAAAGCTGTGAGAGGGTTCACGAGTGTGAGATGCGATCGGGAGGCTCGGAAGCGACACGCAAAAAGCGGCGCAGACGAAAGAGACGTCGCAAATCCGCGAGAAAGACGAACAGTACTACGCGTGTAAAAGAAGGCGCAAAACCTGTCAGCGTAGCAAATAAGAGCTTGGCAGCAGCGTCAAAACTACATTGCCTGCGTCCGAGCGACCGGACGAAAAGTAAGAGGAAAGCGGGTTCGCGAATGGAATTGCGTGGAGAGCGCCGGTCTTTCCGTTCTATCCACAAAACGTTTCAGGGCGCACCTGAGTACAGCGTTAGCACAGGTGAATCGGCCAGACAGGGCGACAGAGCCAAGAAATCAAAGTGCCGAAACACTGTGGCAGGTGGTGCAGAGGCACCCTTGAGCGGTAAAACCATTGATAACTCAACCGGCAACGAATTCACCAGCAGTGCAGGACAGGTCGGTCGCAGACGTCGCCGGAAACGAGAGAGGCATACGCGAGCGACAAAGCGAAGGGGTGAAAGAGGGGGCAATCAGCCGGGCGAGCGGCCCAAGAGTAGGTTACCAGCCAGTTCAAAGAAAGGTCCTTTGTGGCTTAAAGTAAGGTTCCAACGGCGGAAGGGTAGGCCCCAGCGTGCATCCCCGCGACGGAATGTACGCAGAAGATTTAAAGCTTTGCGGGAACGGGATTATAGAAGGGGTCCTAGAAAAAAAGGAAAAGCCACAATAGCTAAGCACCACACGCGAGCTAGCCCAAAGAAGGCATGGCCACTCTGTCCCACGCATCGCTCCGATCCCCTACGCCGAACTGACAGAAGCCCGCCAAAATCGCGAATGAGGCGTAACGCTGCAGTTCAGCTTGTTGCTCGTGCACGTTGTAGTCTCGCGCGTTTTCAGAGTCGAAGACCACGACCGCCGCGTGTACGGCTGAAGGGGGAGCGACAGCTGTAGGAGGGAGAGTCGGACACAGGAGTTTATTTTGAAACATACTTGTTTGGTTATATTTGGTTTTAAAGTGGTGTTCCTGTGTCATCTCCACAGCTAGTTTGCTTGGACACTTTTTTCTTCCCTCTAGATTTTGTTTGCGTATAAGCTTTGTCAAAATTTCGAGTTGAATTGTTAAGCGTTATGCGGAAGCAGTGACCCGCGTCGGTCAACCGACTGCTTCGAAATTAGTTTTTCTTTGAGAAAACAAAAATCGTAAATGAAGTGTGGTTTGCCCGCTAAATTGGAAAGCGTGGTAGCGTAGTCGAGCGGCGCCGGAGTTTCTATACTTCGTGCCCTTTAGTTAAGCGCGGCATCGCATGCCGTCTTCAATAGAGTAAATGAGCAATGTTTGGGAAGGTTTTAGAATAAAACTAAACAAAAGCAATTTTCGAAATGCTCATGGGGAGAAACATTCGGTACAGGAGTATTAGCGCAAAATTAACGCCTGTTTGGTCACGCACTCCTGACGTGTACCTCAAGTGTGATTGTTCCTTGCGTTTGTTCCTTGAGAAAATTCACGTTCAGATGAGGGTTTAAGGATACCTAGGTGAGAGAGATATCGCCTATGGTTAGGTGCGTGTGGGTATGCTAGCGCTCTTTGGATGAGAGTAAGATGTCATGCTAGAGCGCACAGCAAAGTCTTGTGCGTTCTTTAAAAACATGGGCTGACATGAAACTACATTCAGCAAATAAGCGTGTTAGTATACGAAATTGCATTACCCTTTGTTATTTTAGTATGTGCTGAGGGATCAGTTGAATTCTTTAGCTGAGCGTCATGTTATACGGAACGTTGAGGGACGTTTTCCGTAATGATTTTAAGGGGTATTTGGAGTAATCGAAATTTTTAGCTATGGGCAAGAGTATTCGTGTGGTTGCCATTTAAAAGAACAAAAAAAGTGTAGGTGCATTGTGGCACATTTGAAAGACCGGCCTGGTTGCCGAAAACTCATTGCCGGCGCTTGCTGGTTCTAGTGGTTGGTCTTCGTGGTTTAAATGGTGTTGGGAGACTGCGGTTACTGTGATCTCTCCCGTCGAGCAGCTGATACTACCCGACGTCCGAGATCTTCCCGTCGGCGGAGGAGCTGTAGCGATCGGGCTATGCCTTGACCCAGCGAGTCATTTGCCACGCCGGATTAGTGCAAAAAGGACAGTCTCGCCACGTCTGGACGGAGGAAGCAACAAAGGCCGGCCCCACGAGACGTCGCCTGCTGATTGACAGCGGCGCCAACGGGATGGAATGTCGCCAAAGAGGGTTTTGGAGCCGCCACTCTATCTCCGGCCTGGGCCAGTCACGCATCGTTAGCGCGTTAACCGGCAGACGACGACGGCGCTGGTCAAAGGGCTCTCCCCAGAGAATTCCACGAACCTGGCACCTCTCAAAAGGCCGCTCTAAGATCTCCTCGTGGGAACGCAGCCCGCGGCCGGCATCAAAGGGGTCGAGGCGCCCGTGCGTCTTCCGCCCTCCCCCTCCCTGTTCTACGGCAGCGCTGCGACTAGTGGCAAGAGTGTGTGTGTATGTGCAAGCCTGTGTTGTGCCTCTATGAACAGACATGATGGGCGGTACTTCAATGAGAGGAACTGCCACATCACCATTGGTCCGCATTGTTTTATATAGTGATCCCCAACCTAGGGACCTAGGGAACGGGGGTCAACAAAAAGGGCGTGGAGTGCCTCGCCCAACGTTCTTTTCTTCTCTTCTGTCATCTCAACAACTCACTGTAAAGATGTAAATAAATCCGTTAAGTTTGCTCAAAGCTCTCCCCTAGTCCTTGGCTCGACGGAGCGACGGCGATCGGCCCCGCTACCCGCAGACTGCGGTCGCCGCGACCCGCAACACCGCTCTCGACGGGAGACTGAGAGAGAAGGCGGGCGCGCGAGAGAGAGGGGTGCGCGCGCAGCTGCAGCGAGCGAGGTGAGCGGAGGAGCGAGCGAAGGGGGAGGGGGTATAAGGCGCGTTACTGACACCGATATCAGCGTCGCGTCCGTGGCTTATTCGGTAGAGCGTCGCGCTGCGGCCCGCCAAGTCCTCTTTCTTTTAAACATAGAGAGAAGACTGCGGACGCCGCCGACGGCGGTGGATGTTTAGGGGTCGCTTATAAAGTGTATTCACACTTGAAAAATGTTGAACGATTTAGAATACTCTACTATGGGAAAGTACTAAGCCGTCCCTATTCGGGTCGTGAAGGATAGCGCCATGTAAAGCGAGTAAGTAGGATGTGTGCTTAGAGAAATAGCGTTTAACGATTCTTTTATGTTGAATCACATATGTCCTAATCCACAGAGTGTGTTTAGAAAAAGGGGTTGACGATTTAGAGTACTAGGTACTCTACTATGGGAGAGCATAAAGCGGTCCCGAAGGCCTATAGAACATTGCCGTCAAAAGTTTACCGGCGAATGCCGGCTTCACGCACACTTCAGAATTGTTGCGAGAGCTCTTAGAAGAGGAGAAAGACTGCTCGTCATGTCTCCATGTTTCAGTCACTCTCTCAAGAAGACCCCAAGTCTAGACAAATTTGAATAAAAGCCACGTTACCGGAAACAAGTATACTTTCGTGAGGAATAGCGATCTTTTATTTGTAATTAGCCCAGCATTTACGTTAACACAACAAAGAAGCTTTATCGCTCATTGGGCTTCACGTGAAATGGCTGAGTTCTTAGGTACGCGTGGGCAAATGTTGGTTTCAATAGCACTACGAAGAAGATTCGAGCGCTTCCAGTCAACGCCACCTAGATTTTTTTTCAAGGCCTCGGCAAGCCTCCGTCTCGTCAGCGTGACGTCACTGCTGTGAGATCTGTGAGAAAGCAACGCTCGACTGGCTGAGGCCGGAATGGCTTGCGGATTCTGTTCGCCAAATAGACAGGCAATCTATTTTGCTTCGAAACAAGTTTTCAGTAGGCAAACTGGAGAAAATTATTACCTACTGTCTAACAAAAAAAGCTCAGCAATGTTCTATCTTTCAAATGTTGTACTTATTTACTTAATTTATTCACGTTTTAAACATTTTTGAGCACAGCCGAGCGGAGTTGGCAGC
This sequence comes from Rhipicephalus microplus, assembly GCF_013339725.1. NCBI lineage: Eukaryota > Metazoa > Arthropoda > Arachnida > Ixodida > Ixodidae > Rhipicephalus > Rhipicephalus microplus. The sequence continues at coordinate 133,948,652 of NC_051171.1, forward strand.
GCATGACAGTGCGTCTGGCCACATTGATCTTACGTGCTCGCTCGCTCTGCTGGCTGCAGTGGTTGTAGGCTAGTTGCATTTTGTTACCGCTCACGCTGTTTTTTCTTTCTCTTGTGCTGTGTGGGCATGGTTGGGTAAACTACGCAATATGCCTGGATGCTGTTGTGCACCGGGGTGCAACTCTAACTATGCTCATGGACCTAAAGCGCGCGTCTATCGGTTTCCGATGGACGCCGACCAAAGAACCGCATGGACGCGAGCATGGACGCGACTGGCACCTGTTGAAGTCCTTGACAAACCCCTATTTTCACTATTTATTCTCAGTAAAACAGCCCCCTCCATCCGGATTTCATGGGGGGGGGGGGGGGGGGCTCCTAACTTCTCCCCCCTAGCCACGGGCCTGCTTCTAGGTGTAAATCTCTGAGAAAAAAAAAATGCTACGAGTGCAACTGGGCTGCGGAACGACAAAACGCGAACGTGTGCTGGTCATTTGAGTGAAGCCAGCTTCCAGGCAGATCTCACACTGATGACGTCACGTAGGCTTGCGGAGGCCAAAAAAAAAGTCTAGGTGGTGTTCCAGTGCAGCATTTCAACAGTGGAGTTGCTTAAAAGGGGTGGTGCACCAAATTTTGAGGCTATTTCAGGCCTGTCGTGGGTTTCCTCTGTACGCAAGCACTCTGCACACGAATAGTCGGACACAACAAACGCGTAGAACATATTTTATTTCACTTCTAAAAGTGTAGCTGAATGCTCACTCTCGCGATCTAGGCAAATCGCTTGCGCAGCAACACTGACGTTTTCGAATAGGAGAAGCAACGGAAGTTGTCATGACGTCACACCAGATTTGTAGTGACGTGAGTGACCTCCGCCATCTGCGAAACGCATTTTGTGAACAAGGAGAGAAGTAGCGTGCCTGCTGGTACGCGTGTGCTGGCGTTCCTTTGCAGAGACACTCTGAGCGTCCGTCAAAGACTCTGAGTACTTTCGAAAAGACACTCGACGCGTCGTTCAGAGACGCTGTGCTCGTCCAACAGCGGGGCTGTCTCATCCTCCATCAGCATCTCGAAGCCTATAAAAGGCCGGCGCATCGAGCGTCGGGCGGCTTCCTCGTCGACGTTCTGCACATAAGTTGTGAATTACCCCCCTCCCCTTTGTTTGTTCATAAAGCCTTACTGTTTATTTAAGTTTAATCATCTCGATGGTCATGAATGTCATGTCTTTGTTGTGAAATTTCGCATTATACACCACTGCATACGCAAACGAGTTCTTTTCGCTGTATATAACACCTTGCATTGTACATACGCCTTCGTCGTTGTCCACTTTTCTGTGTGCACATAAGCTATGTAAGATACAGCAGGAAATAAAATTCTCTTGAACCATATTAAACTATAGTGAACTAGGATATTTTAGTTTACTAAAACTGGCAGATCCGATGTACAGTGGGAATCGATGATATGCGAATCATGAATGAGAAATGTTGATATGTCACTTTAAAATCACCACAACGTTACGAGGTGGAGCTAAATGACGCCGTACATGACTTCCGTGTCATGATTATCATGTTTGAATGTGTCGTTCACCTTCATGATCTATTCACTTCATGTAATACGAAATTTAGTATATGTGTAGCTAGCGAAACGGCCGCAAGCACGCTGTGGGCGTAGTATGTTGTCGTGTTCTTACATGACACGCGTGACAGGATTATCATGTTTGCACCGGTCATATATTTCGTCATCCAGCACTGAAGTCACGTAACACCGAATTTGGTTATTTGGTATATGTGGAGCTAGCAAAACGGCTGCGAGCGCATCATGAAGGGACCAATATACTACTCCAATCTAGCATTTACGCGCGTGCAGGATATGCACAGCGCCGCTAGGTTAGCCAAATGCGAGCACTCTATAGTCTGACGCCAGGCGCGACCAGCGTTTGTCGGCGCGGCCCGATGGTAATCGGTGCGGAATGCGACATGCTGCATTTCGCGCTGATGCCATAGAGTAACATTACTCTGTGCCCATGCGTTATCCAGACAACACTGCGTCTCCCTCTTTTCGTGACGGAGGGACGCCGGACGCGCTGAAACGCGCATGCGTCAAAGCAACGTAGCGCGGCACACGCCAGCGAGTGTATGGCAGGACCGGTGCCTGGCGTGGCAACGCCGGCGGGACGCGACGAAATGAACACCGGCGAGCACGTGCACCACGTCATGTCGAAATGTGTTGGCGCCTTGACATTGGCATGTAGTCATGTTCTCACATGACATGCATCTCATGATTATTATGCTTGCACCAGTCACATACCTTCGTGATCCATTGTCTTCACGTAATAGCAAATTCGGCATATGTGAAGCTTGTGAAATGGCCGCGAGCGCATCATGAGAGTGGCATGTAGTCATGTTGTTACATAACACGCATGTCGTGATTATCATGTTCTGATGGGTCATTTACCTATATCGTCCGTTCGCGTCGCGTAATACCGAATTTGGTAAACGAAACAGCCGCGAGCGCATCATGAGCGTATCTATAGCATGTAGTCATGTTGTTACATGACGCGCATCTCATGTTAATCATGTTTGCATCAATATCGTACCTTCGTCATCCATTGACGTCCCGTAATACCAAATTTGGTATAAGTGAAGCTTGTGAAACGGCCGCGAGCGCATCATAAGCGTAGCATGTAGTCATGTTGGTACATGACATGCATGTCATGATTATTATGTTTGCACCAGTCATATATCTTCGTCATTCATTCACGTACCTTAATTCCGAATTTGGTATATGTGACGCTAGCGAAACGGCTTTGAGTGCGTCATGAGCGTGGCATGTAGTCATGTTGTTCCATGACGCGCATGTCATGATTTTCATGTTAGGGTCTGTGGCTTGTGTTCGCCATGAAATGATGTGATACCATACCAGTTTTGCAATATGTCATGTGAACGAAACCACCGCAAGAGCTGCAGGACCATAAAATCTAAATCATGACATACTTATCATGATTTTCGTGTTATGACTAGTCAAATATGTTCTTCATACAGTCATGTTATGCCATACCAAGTTTGGTATCGATACCATTATCGAAACGGCCTGGAGCGCTAAAAGTCGTAGGTGGCTAGATAGATAGATAGATTAGATAGATAGATTAGATAGATAAATAGATAGAATGATAGAATGATAGATAGATAGATAGATAGATAGATAGATAGATAGATAGATAGATAGATAGATAGAAAGAAACGCCCAAAGTCACCGAAGTTCGCTAAGAAGTGCTTCACATTTAATAATATAGACGCTTTGTTTCCTTCTTGCTGCCTTTTGCCTTGCCACTGCATTGATGTTACTGCAGCTGGCCAAGGCGACTGTCAGCGCGTTTGTTTTGCTGGCGCTTGGTGTGGCATGTCTGTATGAGAGCAGATGAAACTCAACACGATGGGTGTCACAGCCCTGTGTGCTCACGCGACCAAGCCACCTATGCATCGTTGTCACTGCCCAATTTGGCACCGCGAAACCGAAACAGATAATGATCCACACAAGTAGAGCGATAATAAAGTATTTAGTGAAAATACACGAATCTTGGTGCACGTACCATGTTTCCTGGAGCTGAAAGAAACGCTTACAGCAAAGATCACGCATGTCACAAATTTGGTGGCACCACCCCATTCGTTATGCCACGTGGCCTAAACAGAAACTCCATGGGTGTATGCTACAGAAAGCATGTACGCGCCAAGCAGTTCCTAGCACAGCAGAACCACGCATTGTATAATATAGCAAGGGGGTGGGGAGGAAAGGAAAATGGGAGAGGATGAAGCATGACCTAGCCTTGTATAGCATAGCTTTGCAACGAGAGGGGAAAGAGAGGGGGTTTGAGGAGGACTGATGTAAGGGCGAGGAGAGAAAGTGGAGGTAAGAATGTAGACTATAACATAGCCATGTATATATAGTATGATAAAACAACGGGCGGGAAAGAGAAGCAAATGTGAGAAGGGGTGATGTAAGGGCCAAGGGAGGAGGGAGTGTAATATAGGAAGAGATAAAGAAAGATGAAAAAAAAAGAGAACAGATATGGTAATTCATTATGCTAATGAAGTCTAATTGAGTCTAAAGCTTGTTTATGATCAAAGAACTCAGACTGAATCAATTCAGGTCGTTGTCGAACAGCAACCAAACGACCCTAACCGATAATCCATCTACCCCTGCAGCTTTTCGTTACGCCGAGTTGTGCGAACACAAACACGGCACACGTTGAGCCTAGTTAAAATTTATATGTGCCTCGTTAAGTGAAGGTAAGTAAAAGCAGGATGCAGGTCTGGAACGCCGATTTGATTGATTGATATATGGGGTTTAACGTCCCAAAACCACCGTTGGTTTTGTAACGTGCTCCCAAATCTGAGCACACGGGCCTACAGTACGTATTTTCGCCTCCATAAAAAATTCAGCTGCCGCAGCCGGGATTCGATCCCGCGACCTGCAGGTCACCAGCCGAGTACATAAAGCACCGCGGTGGGGTGGTCTGCAACGCCAGCGTCTCCGAAGTACGTATGTCCGAACTAGCCGCGTTGGAAGTTAAGCGCAACTATTGTGCCTGGAATATATTCTAGGCAATATAGCGCAACACTGCGGAAGAGAGAAGCGTAAAGGAAACGCCCACGCCCGTGGAAAGCAAGCCACAGAAGAAAAGAAATAGATAATCTCAAAGCAGTCATTCTAAAAGACAGGGCGTACAAACACGGCCACGAGAAGAAGCCCCAAGACACCTCTGCGGTGGCCTGACTTCTTTCTAATGTCGGTGTATTTTAGAACTCTTACTCTTAGTAGACTCTTAGTATACTCTTAGTATACTCTTAAATACTCTAAGTATTTTAGAATGAATGGTCACCTACTTGCTCAGCGATTTGTTATACTCCAAAAAATTAAATAATAACAAAAAAAAACAACAGGAAATTATATAAAGTATAACATAATCTGACAATAACAACGGAAACTGCACACGAACACACAAAAAACTGAAAATAACAGAAAATAATTGATAAACGCAAGGGTGACCCAGGTGAAACAATACAGTAGAAGTCGTTTCCGGGACGCTCCTTGTACAAAAAAAAAATCATCGAAAGCGAGACGTGGAGACATGGACGCAAAAGACGCACGCCTTAGTTTATCGCACTACGAGTAAGTACAAATTAGCTTGGTTTTCTGTCATTCCGTCACTCGAAACCAGAGCATCACATCCGGGTAATTTCTCGCGGGTGGGCAGTGGTCGTTGTGGGTAACATTTCCTAAATGCCTCGTTATCTGTTCAAGTTACCGTAACTCGTGATGGAGACCCTGTTGTGCCTTCAGGAAAACTGAAGTATACGCTTCCCGAAGGGGCCAATCGGGACGCTTACATCACACAACTAGGCGCTTTCGTCGTGATACTAAAAGAAGCACTCGCCCTGGTTACTACACCTCATTACGCTGTATTTGCATGATGGCTTATGAAGACACAGATGAAAAAATAATAAATGTCTTTAACCCCAAAAATCATCGTCATCCTCAGCCTGACTACGCCCACTGCAGGGCAAATGTCTCTCCCATGTTCCCTGTGCTTGCTGCTGCCACTTTAGCGGCCGTGCCCACTTTATAGCCACGACTTACTAATCCCATCTGCCCACCTAACTTTCTGTCCCCCCTTCACCAGCTTGCCTTCTCTCGGAATCTAGTCTGTGATCCTCATGACCAGCGGTTGTCTTGCCTTCATGCTACGTGCCCTGCTCACTACATCTTCTTCTTGTCAATTTCGACTATGATGTCCCTAACAGCCGTTTGTTCCCTGATACACTGTGCTTTCTTCTGGTCCCTTAGAAGTACACCAATCATTTTTCTTTCCATTGCTCGCTGCGTCGTCTTCGACTTAATTTGAACCCTCTTTGTAATCCTCCAGGTTTCTGCTCCGTAGGTAAGTACCGTTGAGATGCAGCTGTTATATACCTTCCTCTTGTGGGACGGTGGCAATCTGCCATTCATGATTTGAAAATGCTTGCCGAATGTGGTCCACCCCATTCTCATTCTTTTAGTTACTCCAATCTCGTAATTTGGCTCCGCAGTTACTACCTGTCCTAAGAAGACTTACTTTTTTTGCAACTTCAAGTGCACTGCTACCTATCTCGAAGCGCTGCTCTCTTCCAAGGTTGTTGTACATCACTCTCGTTCTCTGCAGAATAATTTTAAGACCCGCCTTTCTGCTCTCATGGTCCAATTCAGTAATCATGAATTGCAATTCGTTCCCCGAGTTACTCAGCAGTGCAATGTGATTGGCGAAGCGCAGGTTACTGAGGTACTCTTTATTAACTCGTATTCCTAACACTTCGCATTCTAGGCCGGTGAAAGTCGCCTATAAGCAGCATATTTCTTCCGGGATGTTTATAGATGCATTGTCGACGCTCTCATTCCACAGTGTCTGCTTGACTGCTGAGATTTAGACTGAATCCAATGCCTTCTCGTAATCTATGAAGGCTATGTATAGTGGTTGGGTGTATTCTGAGCATTTATTCATTGCTCGAGTGATAGTATGAATGTGGTCGATTGCTGAGTAGCCTGTACGAAATTTCGCTTGATCCTTTGGTTGATTGAATTGTAATCTTGCCTTAACCGCGTTAGCAATTACCTTTGTAATTAGTTTGTTTGCGATGGAGAGCAAGCTAATCAGCCTGGAATTCTTCAAGTTCTTCTCGTACCCTTTTCTCTAGATTAAGATGGTGTTATAAATCTTCGAAGATTCTGATACTTCCCCCTTCAGAAGGCACTCCGTAAACATGGTAGCCAGTATTTCTAACACAACCTGTCCTCCATCTTTCAGCAAGATCTGATGTTACCTGACGGTCACCACCAGCTTTGCCTCTTTACGTTTACTCTAAGGATTTCCTGACTTCTGTCATTACTGGTGGGATTTCACCTGGGGGTATTGCTAGTTTGCATTATGATCATGGTTGTCCCGGCTACTGCACATATCTCTGTAAAACTCCTGTGATACTTTAACCATCCTATCCATATTGGTAGATACTTTGCTTTCTTTGTCTCTTAGCGCATACATTTAGCTTTTACTTTTACCAAGTTTCCTATTCACCACTTTAACGCTTCGCCGTTATTTAGAGCATGTTAAATTCTCTCTAAGTTGTACCTTCTTACATCGAATATTTACTCTGAATAATCAACTTCAAAAGCTCTGCCAGTTCTATTTTGTTTTCATGCGTTTGTTTTCTGCCAGTTCTATTTTGTTTTCATGATTTTCAAGGATTTCATGCTTTGACGTTTTCTAATGAGGTTCTGCCTCTCCTGGGAGAGCTTGCTAGTCCCCTGTCTATCTACCGAACCCCCAACTTCCACTACAGGGTCCACAATGACACTCGTCAGATTATCATTCATTGGGTGACAGCTCAGTCTTGTTTCCTCAATGAGAGCCGGGTATCTGCGAAGTATGCTGCGATGACCTATAGTGGTTACTATATCAGCCTCGCGTGCAAGTGGTCCATGGTTCGAATGCTGGTGCCGTGCAATTACCCACCGGAATTAAAAAAAAAAGGTATCCGCGTGATGATGGAATTGCATTAAGGAGGCTTAGGGTGCTGCCTCACCGGTGACCACCGCCGGTAACTCACTCCCTCACCAGAGAAGGACTGGTCATCCTGATGCAATCTCTGGCCACTATACCTGCCACACGGATACGTCAATTATTCCAAAAATAACAATAAATAAATAGGCTACCGAAAACGTTGTTTAAGCTGAGAAAAGTTGTCCGATCCCGTGGTCGGGGACCCGGACCGTGGGCCTGTGCTGGGAGTTAGGCCCTGTGCACCCGGAGTTTGTGGCCTTCAAAGCCAAAACAGCAGCGACAACGACACCAAAGCTCCCAGGGTCTCCTCAGGAATCGTGTAAGATGACTCGAGGGTGAAAGTGACGTCTCATTTTTTTTCCTTTTCAGGCGCTCTAGTAATCTTCCCACACTCCTTTCGGAACTGGTTTGAGCTTAACATGGCTTCTCACTGTCTCTAAGATCAATGGCACTCTGCACCTCACCTGGATCTGCATTGCCTACGTGGTCAGCCCACTATCGCCCAAGCGACGATGCGATGTGATGACGTGATCATATTATGTCACGTTATGGGACGTCATCATGGCGTGACACATTTTTGGCGACCCGTGACGTCACAACGACATCATATGGGGACGTTATCCCATGACGGTCACTTTTTGCATAACTTGTGTGGTTGTGAACGACGACGATAGTCGAATTTCAGGGTTAGTGAGACATCTTCCGCCTTCAGAAAAAAAAATGCGTCACCTAACTAACGCTTTTCACGCCATTACAACGGTGGTACACTTCCACACGACTCAACAAAAATTACACGTCTATCTCAGCGTGGCTGGAGAAGTGAAAATATAGTCATCTTAATGGCTGACGTCTTTCTAAACATCATTATTATTATCCTCCCCATCAGCCTGACTACGTCTACTGCAGGACAAAGGCCTCTCCCATGTTCCGCCAGTCAACTCGGTCCTGTGCTTGCTGCTGGCAGTTTATACCCGCAAACTTCTTAATTTCATTTGCCCACCTAACCTTTTGTCTACCCCTAACTACCTTGTATTCACTAGGAATCCAGTTAGTTCCCCTAATGACCAGCGGTTATCCTGTCTACGTGCTAAATGCCCGGTCCATGTCCATTTCCTCTTCTTGATTTTAACTATGATATCCTTAACCCCGGCGTATTCCCTAATACACTCTGCTCTCTTCTTGTCTCTTAAGGTTACACCTACCATTTTCCTTTCCATCTTTCGCTGCGTCGTGGTCAATTTAAGCTGAACCCTCTTTGTAAGTCTCCAGGTTTCTGCTCCGTAGCTAAGTACCGGCAAGATACAGCTGTTATATACCTTCCTCTTGAGGGATAGTGGCAATCTACCTGTCATAATTTGAGAGTGCTTGCAAAATGTGCTCCACCCCGTTTTTATTCTTCTAGTTACTTCCATCTCGTGGTTCAGCTTCGCGGTTATTACCAGCCCTAAGTAGACATAGTCTGTACAACTTGAAGTGCACTAATACCTATCTCGAAGCACTGCTCTTTTCCGAGGTTGTTGTACATTACTGTCGTTGTCTGGAGAATATTTTAAGACCTACTTTTCTGCTCTCATCGTAGAACTCCGTAATCATGAGTTGCAATTAATCCCCTGAGTTACTCAGCAATGCAATGTCATCGGCGAAGCGCAGGCGAACAAGGTACTCTCCATTACCTCTTTATGCCTAACTGTTCCCAATCTAGGCCTCTGAAAACCTCCTGTAAGCATGCGGTAAATAGCAGCGGGGAGATTGTATCCCCCTGCCTTACACCCTTCTTGATTGGTATTCTGTTGCTTTCTTTATGAAGCACTATGGTAGCAATTGATACCCTGTAGATTTCTTCCAGGATGTTTATAAACGACTATGTCCCTCAGCCGTCTTTAGGCCTCTCGAGAAGCCGAGTGGCATGAATGCGTGTCTGGTACAACCCGCCAAAGCTTGCCGTATACGTTGGCCGGGCAAGCTATGAAGGTTCGTGATCTCTCGTATAATTCAACTCGCCGAGGAAACGCCCCTCCGCCGCAGCTGCTTCGCAAAGGTGAAAGTATGCAACGTCTCGCGCCAGCTTTCGATTAATGACCGTGCTTTTGACCCATGAGAAGGGGAGGGTGTAGCGTAGAACGTGTGCGTTGTTTTCATAGAACACAACCCATTCTTACCTGTGGTGTCTGCAGAGCTCGAGTTAACTTAAGCCGTCCGTATATATTGGGGACCCACGTCTCCAACACATTTAGACTCCGGTGTTTGGTGCATTTTGAAACATGCTCACTCGGCTAATAATAATGTATTTCGTGTACGCTATTGAACTGTGAGAAACGTTACTCGGCCATGTATCATTTTTCCCCTTGCTGTATTCCCGTCGTACGTTGCTAACCACTGATATATCTATTTAGCGCTTCTTGTTTTCTTTAGCATTTTTTTTAATTGGCTACCATGGTCGTCTGCATAATTTAGCCTTTTGCCTTGAGGGGTGTAAACACACATTGCAGCACGTCGTGTTCGTGTGTGTGTGTGTGTGTGTGTGTATTCGTGTTTGAGGGGGGGGGGGCATTGCCCCTTAGAATAAGGTTATGTATAAGAACTCCAAGCAGTCAAAACTATAGTCCGGAGTTGGCCGCTGCAGCGTGCCTTATATTCATACCACGTTTTGTGCGCTCTAAGCCCCATAGACTAACAATAGTACTTCTAGTTATAAACAATAATATTGTAACTGTATAGGCAGAAATCTGGCTGTAGCGTGTTACGGTGATGGTTAAAAGCGAGAAATATCTATGAAATTTAGAGTAGGTCTTCCTCTATGCTCTAACAGGCGTTCACAAACTAAGCATGAGAGAAACTTTATCCCCTAAACTGCGGTACGCCTCCCATTTATCTGTGCAAGAGCAATTCTATAGATGCTTTCTCTTCCAACTACGAGACTATTTTAGCTACTAATGTAGATATTACGCATATCTCCAATTAAAAGCCCCTCGCCCTGCTTTAAAATATCACGTTTAGCGCAGCTTACTGGTTAAATGGCAGATGAGATTAAGCAGTAATGGTTAATGGCAGAAGTGGGCAGATGAGATTATAAGAAGTCTGCGGGTATAAATTGGCAGCAGCAAGCGCAGGACCGGGTTAACTGGCGGAACAAGGGAGAGGCCTTTGTCCTGCAGTGAACGTAGTCAGGCTGATGATGATGATGATGATGATGATGATGACTGGTTAAATATTTGTTGAGGTATGCCAGGAGGTTAGAGTTTTTGCTTGAAAAACTCACGACATGAACATGAGGTTGTAGGTGCATTGTCAAAATAAGATTCAGAAGAATGCTTGGCGTCACGAAAATTGCAAATGAGCTGAGGACTGCCTTAGGAGCAGAGTTGCCAGATGGTACGCAGCTTACATGCAAACAATCGTCGCAAAAGAAGCCATCCAAAAGCAAAAACTTAAGGAATGTTTCGGTGCTTTAAAGTATTTTGAATTATAACGAAAATGTAACTGGAATGGGAAGAGGACTAAAAAAAATTTGTTCAGTTATTATGCACAGCAAAAATATATAAAACTATCAATGAAATCACACACGTTTTATGATCGTCTCTAGGTTAGTATTCGATCAGTTAAATTCACGTTCGCGAGTGCATAATAAACGTTACCTGTGGTTCCCCCAACGTCTGTTTGGCTTAAATACACAAGTATTCGTGGTCACCGAGAAACGCTGTATAGTAGTGATCGATGAGCATGCTGTTCCTGAACGTGATGATCTCTAAAAACGACTTCATTTGCTCAAAAAATGCAAATAGGTAAAAAAAAAACAACTCGACAAGGGATGGAAACATTTTCCAAGTGACTCGGCGAAAGAAGAAGACCAAAGTCCGCTTAATATTAGCGTTTCAGGCAAGTCTAAGCAGGAGTCTACTCAGAGTTGCCAGAGTGCGTGCCACATTTTGTTATTGTCTTAATAAGCATGCACGTGTCCTACATAGGAGTGACCGGTCTGAAGCATTACTTTCTTGGGGCACCTCATATGGTCACCATGTGTTGAAGGATAACTGGTAATGGGTGTCCAGAGTTTAGTGATTTAGGCAACCCCTATCGACAAGTTGGAATCTCAGCGCCAAATCTCCTTCAGAAATCACCCGCATGTGAGATATGGGACAGTTTTTTTTTCTGAAATGGTAACGTTAGCTGCCAGTTTGTACAAACTGCCGCACCCACCCTCCACCCCCCGCGCTTATCCCCTTATCCCGCTTTTATCTACTTCCTTCTATGGGCTCTTGCGAGACTGAATTGCGTCAACGAAGCCTGCTGGCTGAGGTCAGTTTGACACCCCTGCTTCGAATCAAGGATGGTACAGCTCAAGTTTTCAGCTGTTCGGTAATTAGTAAACGGAGCTCCTGATGAAGTACAATCATTCACTGCTGATAATCCCCGAAGTGTGAAGAAGTTTATCCATTTTGTCGTTCCTTCGGTTTGTGTGCGTTCGGAGATGAAGAAATCAATAGATGTTTCAGTGATCTTCCGTGAAATGTATGATCCATTTTTACTTGTTGTCTTGTTTTCTTTATTTATGTACAACCTACGTGGAAGATGAAACTTATTTTTTTTATGCTTACTGTTCTGCCATCGTAGATTACGTAGTAGAATCGTGGACAATTTCGTCTAAGCACACAAGTTGAAAAATACGCCTTGAAAAGGCAATCTATCTTCGTGGCTCAGCGAATACTGTTGGTGGAGTTTACATGTATTCTTAGATTGTCTTCGGCCCTACATACCTATACGCTATTGATAGATATCCTTTTACTGAGCCTAGATCACAACAGAAGGAGGAATAGTTTTGCCATCACGGCAACGGTGACGGCGTCGTCGAATCACCTGGAAGATCGAGTCCCTTTCGCGTGGGTTTCTACAACTCCGTAAGTTAATACTGGAGACGTGAGATGAAAATAGCAAACGGAATGAAAAACAATTGTTCTCCGGATACAGTCAGGAGACGTTTGTCTTGCCCGCCTACTTCGTATTCTTGGAGCATCTACACTTTGCGAATCACATGAAACAAGCGTGAAGCGCCAAATTAGAGACACCGAGCACTGAATCGAAGCGGGCTCGCACGCTATAATCTCTGAGTGGCACACCCACCTTGGCGCTCTTGTATTATGCGCTCGCCTGCTTGAACTTCTAGCTCTCTCACTGAAGCGAAAATTTATTGCCCGTTTAACGCCGGGAAACGCGAATGAGCGCAACCGTGGCTACAGGTGAGAGCTATACAAGCCGAGTGGGCAACAAAGTGTCTGATTGTAATGACCAATGGGTGTAGTCAGCAGGGGCCTATACGGGACGCACGTTACACCCACTCCTGGTTACCATGCAGTCTATAGTTGCACGCTTAGTTTTCTATAACGCCCAGTGCCGGTGCTTCCAATAGTCGGCTGCTTCCTGGTAATAAGTCACTTACTTTTCATTATAGGGCTCCTACAGGCTCTGCAGGATGGGTATCGCTGCCATTAGCAAGCTTGTTTGCGAGCCGCGTACAGCCAGAAAATAAAGAAATAATAAAATAAGAAAAAAAGAAAAGAGCTCACCTGACAGGCTGCGAACGGAATACGATGTGATACATTGCCAGTTCTCCAGTATATATTTCTTTCCCGAATTGACTTGCAAGTTCTGATCTGCGAGCCAGTCAACTGGCTTACGAGGAGAACCAGCAAAACACGAGGCCAATGCGTCGCTTGTTCTTCTTGTAAACGTAGTTAAGTAGGAAACACTGAAGGCTGGCGAACGTCTCGTCTTTGCCGTGTATTGCTTTTGCACTTACCTATACATGAAGTCTGGATGAGCGCCGATCCCACGCAAGAAATGCACCAAAGGGGCATGTAGCAGCCGAAACGAAGTACAAATTATTGATGGTGAGATTCTTGAAAAGGGGTGCGTCCTTTGCGAATCGACACCCGTGAGGGAATCAAAAGGCTATGCGAAATTTCTGACGATGGCCCTTGTAGACTTTAAAGCGTAACGTCATTGCTGACAGAAACACCGCAGGTGATTGCCAAGTTTAATTTCGGCCACCTGGAATTTTTTTATGGTCCACCTTAAGCAGCCAATATTAGAACCACTGTTCTTTCAAGACCCTATCACCCACTTTTTTTCTTTTTTAATGGTATACTCCAAAGTATAAAACATTATATTGGTTGAGGCAAATAAAATTATTCTTTCAAAAATCTCTTGTCCATAATTTTGTCATCACATGACTATTCGAAGAAGAAATACTCAAATTTCAATTTTGCATTTCGCCATGATAGCTCAGCACGTGAACGTAAGTGTGACGTCAACAATTTCGAAGTATTTTTGGGCATCCTAGCCACAATTATTAAATGAACTTTTTAAAAACTTGCTATGTTAATACTTCCACTCTCTCAAAGCACAATGTAGACAATCTTTACCGCTAAATGATTATGTAAGACTAGGTAGGCGCCGTCATAATCTGTAACTTCACTACAAGCTGGTGCGCAAACTGCAAGGTAACATCTGCAAGTGCATTTTATTCTTGCCCGTTTTCTCTCTTACTGAGGGCCTTTTCGCAATAAGTATGGTGGTTTCGGCGTGCTGCAGTTGTATGGCACTAGTACGATAGAAACTGCTTTTTTATCTTTAGTGCCTCTTTAAACCTTTACCACCACGGCCGATCATGAATTAAGCCACCGACCTGCACGAATTTATTAGGCCGCTGAACTGCGGCCTCATCGGGGAAAAACCCCAGTGATCGCTCCAAGTGTGTCATAAGTGATAGCGCATTATTACGAACTTTTTTCAGCAGCGATAAGGTCGCCGTCACTGCTGTGATAAAAAAAAAAGAGCCTCTAGACCGGTAGGCTATAGTATTCATTTACGGCGCAGAAGCTATACAGCAGCAAAATAATGGCCTCGTGAATAGGTGCAGTATTAAGATGAAAGTGAGTTTCATACGGTGCTGTGCATACTTTTTGGGCAGAAAATCCACTAGCACAAAACAACAACAACAAATGACGCTGTGAAGTCAACGTTACGACACTTTGTTTTTTGTTCTTTCCATTGAAAGGCAATAAACTTTCATGTTACGATACGTTGCCAAGCCCGCTTTCTTTTTTACCTTTCCCACCGGGACGTTACTTAGTGCTGTGTGTTTTTTTTTTTTGCCTCGGAAGAAAAGGTAGCTAAAGCGCCGTTACGTGTGTCGTTAACTGTAATAACGGCGAACCGTTAGGTCGCAACTCCTTAGCTAACGGGCTTAAGGTAACGGACTTCCGAATCAAGGTTTCCCTTCTCTGCGTGGTGCGATATAAAAAAAAAAAAAACAGTCGGTGGGGTCATTCCTAAAGGACCCCCTTTTTCTTTCTTTCCCCCCTTCTTGTTCTCTGCAAAGTGTCGTTTCCTGTCTCTTGTAGGACTTTCTCTTATGCGTCTTGTTTGTTTTTTTCGTCCCCTTTAATCTATGCCGAGGGAAAGGTTCTAAGACCCACGGGGGCGCGATCGTTCACAGACGTGCCGACAACATCACAGGATGCGTTAAAGAAACACTACAAAGAAAAATAATGCGCATGCAACCGTTGAGGAGAGGCAGAAAAAAAGGAAGGGGTTCCGATGCAAGGCAGCTGTTTCAGAAATGGCTTCCGAACATAAGGCGTCGGCTGCACTTCGGGAGCCTCGTGGGCTCCGGGCGGAAGCTGGGTACGGGCCCTGCCAAGCGTCTCATTGCATGCTTCGAAACCTCTCCTTTCTTATTTTAATTGATTTATTTTTTCTATTTCGTTCCCTCTTTCGTTGGTTGTATATACGTTCTTCTTAAACGGGACGTAAGGAAAAACAGGAAAGGTATCTCCCGCTTCCTTTCTCAGAAGGAGCGTGCGCAGTGCGGCGTGAAAGTGGACCAGCCTGCTTGGTCTGACGTCTTTTCGGAAGACACGGATCACGTGATCACACGCTGTACAAGTTTCTGCGTGCCATAACCGAGTTTTGTTGATGCGTATTGCGCTAACGTTTATCTCAGCGTTTCGGGAAGCAGATCGAATCGCCCGGTTCCTGCCACTTGGTTTACGCTTTTTGTGCATTGGTATGGATGGTTACACTACCTGCCTTCCATATGTGGTGCCTAGACTTGGAGTTTGTTGGATACAAAGAAAAAATAGAAATTTAGGAGGACAGATTTTCTAAAAAAAAAAAGCAGATAATTGCGGGTTTCCTTACGTAGCCACTGACCTGCATTGCAATCTGCTTCGATTGACGAATCGAGAGAATAAAAGACTTTTCGAAAAGTGGCGCGACAGGGCGGCTGAAAATTTGAGAAAGGAAGAGAAACAACAAGATGAGACTGGAAGAAGTCGCTAACTATGTAAAGAATGAAGGAAGGGAATTCTGTAACGCCTGTTTTTTGTTTGTTTGTTTGACAAAACCTCAATGAAAACCAGGAGATAATGAAGCCAAGGAAGGTATAGGGCATGTTAATTGTACTGTGTATCGCAGTCGTTTTGATATATGTTCAAAAAGCAAAGTGGACGAAAGGACACTTCGCAGCCTGCCGGGAATGAACTTGTGCTCGGCTATTGACCCGAGGGTCATTGGTTCGACCCCGATCACGGTTGTCGCATTTCGATGGACGCGAATTGGTAGAGGCCTGTGTGCTCTGTTATGTCAGTGCACGAACACCAGATGTTGGAAATTTCCAGAGCCATTTTGACTATACGATTCATCTCATTAATATCGTGTTTTGGGACGTAAAACCTCTGATATTTTAATATATTTATACCGAACCTCCAACACTCGGACTAGGGGCCCAATACTCTTACCTAGTGAGCTGCAGTGGTACAGTCGTCCCTCCACCCATATTAACGGGTGTTTTAGGCGCATGCAGCCCTGGGAGTGTTTGCGGGGCCATGACGGCCAACTATAGAACACTCTTTTCTTTCCCACCTGGCGTCACATAGCCCGTGAGTATTAACTAGAACACAGCTGACTAATAATCCCTCGCACACTATCTGAAAGCATCAAGTCTGTCGGAACTATAGAGCGTCGCTATAGATGAATTGAGCAGCAAGCAAAGGTACAACGAAATAGATAAAGGCAATCTACAAGAAATGAAGGATAAGAACAACAAGAGAGAAGGCAGGCACGTTAATCAGGCACATGTCCAGTTTGCTACCCTACGGTAGGGGAAGGTGGAGTATAAAAAGAGAGAGGAAAGAGAAGAAAAAGAGGACAAAAATTCTAGAGCTAGTCAATTAAGCGAGGTGCTCTGAAGGAAGTGACAAAGCGAATCTACACTTTGACGCAGTATTCCAGCAATAACAGTGGCGTCTCTCATAATCATATGGTGGTTTCGGGACGTTAAACCCCACATATCATCAACCAGCAATAACAGTGAAGCCTGGCATCGTTTGCTGAAGCCCAGCTCACAAATACGATCGTTTGGATAGCGGCGGACCACGTTAGACTGGCCACTAATGCGTAGCTTTGATAACTGTGGAGCGTTGTGAGCTCTCACGTTGCTGAAATACCACTCGCTAAGTTGTGTGTAACGTTTGTGCCATGGCTGCTAGGAAGGGCGGCCCTGAACATTGCTCGAAAATGAGCTTCAGTATATAGATGGTGGTTCACTACAATTGTTAACAAGACGTGGCAAATATATATGATAGGAGTACGTGTGTACTGCTGATAAGATTAGATAGCCAGCGCTGCAACCGCAATCGATGTTTCACGAACAATATACTCTATTTGAAAAGCAGTAGCGAGACCTGGCGTGTTTCTGTGGTAGAATATTTGGCTGCCACGCAGACTAGTGTGTTTTAATTCCTAATGGGACCCAGACATTTTTTCTTTACATTCATCCGGTCCACGCAGCTCTCTGTGTTCAAAACACTCACGTGTTAAAATTACCCATGTGTGCTGACACCATTCCTGGGTAGATATGAAGTGCCAGGGACATGTGGGAGATACTTGCATACTGCAGTGGCACATACCCGCCCACAGGTATGTGCCACTGTCTGGCGGAAAGTGTTTGACGACGTGCGCGACGGGATTGTGACATTATTCATGTCATTACCAGGGATTCGTATTCGTCAAACCGTCTTACCCTCTCATACTAGTTTTGGTTTACCCCAAGTTAAGGGAGTGATAATGACAGCACCCAGATTCAGGCGACTAGATAGATAGATAGATAGATAGATAGATAGATAGATAGATAGATAGATAGATAGATAGATAGATAGATAGATAGATAGATAGATAGATAGACAGATAGATAGATAGATAGATAGATAGATAGATAGATAGATAGATAGATAGATAGATAGATAGATAGATAGATACCCCGCCACGGTGGTCTAGTGGCTAAGGTACTCGGCTGCTGACCCGCAGGTCGCGGGATCAAATTCCGGCTGCGGCGGCTGCATTTCCGATGGAGGCGGAAATGTTGTAGGCCCGTTTGCTCAGATTTGGGTACACGTTAAAGAACCCCAGGTGGTCGAAATTCCCGGAGCCCTCCACTACGGCGTCGCTCATAATCATATTGTGGTTTTGTGACGTTAAAACCCCACAAATCAATCAATCAATAGATAGATAGATAGATGCCAAAAGAGTTCGCAGTACGCAAAAAAAAATGCTTCTCCTTTAAGAGGACACTGCATGATAAACACTTTACACATCTTCATTGTTTTAAAAAAAATTTCATGAACATGCTATGCATTGTTTAACATTTAGTCAATGGAGCTTGGCTCCATCATCAGCATTCACTTCGTGAATCTGCAGCATTGTTCGTCGTTTCAACCTGTGTGCCCTGCCATATGCCGTAATAACAAACCACCTATATAGCCCAAAAGTGCATTTCACGTGAAGAGGTTAAGACGAATGTTCCACCAATGAAGGGTTCAGTGGGACAGGGAAAGGAGGTGACCTCCAAGATGGGGAAAATGGAGAGAGGAAAAACACGTTGGGCGCCATGTGGTGGGACCCGCGCTACAATCGAGCCGAGGTTGTTCTTACGGCACCGGAAGCAGGTCGGCAAAGAGCCACGGAAAAGTGGAAAACAGGAAGTTCCCGTCGCACCCAACAGTCGAGTCCCGGGGAGTCGTGCCTCGTGGAAGCCTAAGGAAAAAGAACTGAACTGGGAAATAATAAAAAAAAAAGGTTGACCGAGAAAGTAGCAACGAAATAGAAGTAAGGGAAGGCCGTCTTTTGATCGTATGCGCCTACTACGCTTTTTACTACGCACCCATTCATGGGGAGTGCGACGGATCGCCACGCTTGTTCCTGTTCCTTAACTGCTCCGTCATTTTTTTTTATTGCCTTTCTGCTTCCCCGGTATTCTTCAGGCTGTTGAGCTGAGTGTTCGGGTGCCCGAACCCTGTGCGCACAGGCCCACCTTTGAAACTGCTGTTGCCGCCCAACCGGGAAGTGCCATACGGTGCGAACGTGATCTGGAAAAAGAACAGGGTAGAGGAGGGGGGGAGGGGGGTGCTCGGGATCTTGCGATGTTTTTCACACACTTATTGTCTCTCCCTCACTTTTCCTTTCGTAGCTGACTTCTAGTTTCCTTTCTCTCCCTTTTCAGAGGCGGGGCATGACGTAAAGGTCAAATTGTCGTGAAGACTGGCAACTCGAAGAAGATGCGCCTTCTCTTGTAACGATGGGAACAGCCGGTGGTCGCTTCTAGGAAGATGCATCCTGGCATCGTGCACTCTTGCATTTGGGGTCACAGATTTCAAGTAAGGCACCACCTGCAAAATTCCGTATCCGAGAAGTGCGCCTCCTGGCTTTGCTTACTTAATAACTAAAGAATACACTATAACGTCGTTTAACTTTAGGCATGAGTTAATGTTAAGAATACTGTTAGTGCATTAGGTGTGAACATGAGGAACTCCTCATTCAAGAGACAATATTTCATCAGAACCACCACTACATTTGCTGCGAGGGAATAAGAACTCCCTTGAACGCAGCGTGAATTCTTTCGCCTTAATATTAACGAAACATATGTTCCAGAGTTTACCCTGAGTTGAACTAGAAACAAATCAACTCTTTCTCACGAAATGCGAAAGATGTAAATAAAAGGATGCACACATTTATGCAGCCAGTGTAAATCTTGTAAGGAAAGAGGGGGTGAATGCTGCGCCCCCTGGCAATTTTCAGTATCTTATGCGCGCTTATACAGACACACAGCTTGCAAACACATGCATGCATATATACATAAACAATGCTTGAACAGCCCCCCGAAAAAAAATTTTTTTTGTGGCGTCTACGAATTGTCGCGTTATTCTTGGGTAGGAAAAGCCACATTGTTCACGCCTGTGCGGTATGGCGGGCTTTGCGTATCAGAAAAATGCCGGCTTGGTTGTCTTTGTTCTGTTTCTTCGAGGTGGAGTTGCGCGTCCAGGTGCGGCAAGCACGTCACCCGAAAATCAGTCACACCACCTGCGTGTGGCTCATGAAGGGCATCGCGAAATATGTCCACCCCTGCTTTCTCTGACCTGACAAAAAGAAAGAAGTCCTTTCAAGGAACAATGTGTTGTAACAGTAACTGAGCACTGCGCCGTGATCGGCGGTGCGTGGCCACTGTCTACCTCGGCATTGCCAATATGCTCACGTCATCGCGGGGAATTCGAAATAAAGAATAGGCTCGCGAAGAAAACCCTGCGTAACTGGACAGCCAGCTATTGTCCATAAAGTTAGGCAACCCATTCGTGCGTCAGCCATGTCTTATACCACATTACACCAATCGAATACTGCAAATGGGTTTGGGATTCCCTTCGTATACCGAATGATTTAATAGGGAGTGTCTGTGCGCCATTGTTGGGCAAACAATGTGGCTTCTATCTTTATTTTTCGTCTCGCTAAGCCACGCACCTACTTTCATGCGGACACAATAGTATAGTGGACGCAGTCTCGACTTAACGAAGCGAAACGCAACGAAGGATATAACGGACTGAAACTGGCCTGATTGCGAAACGCGAGGGAGTGCCCTGTGACTCAAGTCAGTGGCACGCTGGGCAGCGTACTCTTTTGCGTAATAACGAAGTCTTCGTTCTGCGGTATAGACGCCAATGCAATGCGTTTCGCCTTTGTTTCGTGTTCGTTATTCGTGGAGTTGGTTACGCACAGAACGCAAGCTGTTCACTTGGGAGCACTAAAAGCGCTTGCTATGCTGCTATTTTGCTGTCTTAAACGTCTCTTTGTTAATGTGCTGAGGTGTCGTGACGGTCGGTCCTGCCACTTTTCTTTGCTTTTGTATCTTCTACGCAAGTTTCTTAACCACTGGGCTAGGGGCACACACGCACACCAGCACAGCGTAGCATAGCATTATATAATATGTAGCAAGGGGGTGGGAAAGGAAAGTCAGCCTGAGAAAGAAAAACGTGATGATGAGGAGGAGAAAAACGGAGAGGGGAAGGGTAAGTTATAGCAAGAAAAGAATGAGAAAGAGAGGGAATCAAAGCAAAGAAAGAAAAGGAAAGTAAGTAGAGCGAGAACAGGATAGAAAGAAGAAGCTAACAAGCAAGAGCTATAGGAGAGAGAGAGAGAGAGAGAGAGAGAGAGACAAGAAGGAACGAACGAGGAAGAAAATAAAAAAGACGAGGAAGCGAAGAAAGAGAAAAGCAAGAATATATATATATATATATATATATATATATATATATATATATATATATATATATATATATATATAGGAACAAAAGCAGAAAACAGACAGGAATACACGGAGATTAAAGGAGAAATAATTATAGGATGAAATAATAGGAATATTTACAGAACTTAGCAAAACAGCAAAGGTCAGTACTACATACATCAGCTGTGCTGTCTCTGTAGCATCGCACCCCCAGTGGAAGTTATGTGCTCTTTTTTTCTTACCTTCTCACGCTAATAGAATTGGTCCAACGACGCTTTTGAACTAATAAGCTGCTAGCTAGAGATGCCGTGACCGAGCGCCATGACCGATTTCCTGTGAACAAGAGGAATATCGATTCAATGCACACGGAATTCCTTAATATGAGTTCAAAGCGGGATCAGTGAGCTGCGTTCGCTTCCATACAACTGCGGCCGAAGCTGAAGTGTCTCGCTGAACAGCATTACGTCGTAGCCGCAAGAGTCAACTCACTGTAGACTTTTGTGGCTATGAGATGAGTGCTGTTTTCAAGAAAGAGAACGAGTTCATTGATATCTGATGCCAGCTTAGCTACGAATTTCGAGGGTTCATTGATCTGTGTGTTCGATGTGGAATTAGAGTCCCGTACGCAGTACTTGGAAATTTAGTATCGGCTAGCGTGTCAATTATTCCGCTTTTCTAAGTTGACGTATGTGAAGCAATGTCGTTGAGCTGGAAATGATGCTTAAAAGAAAATAATAATGCTATGACATTAGGAAGCACTGACTCACATTAGTAGTGTTTAGTCATGCGGTATACGCACGCGAAATCACAATACGGACGGGAATGAAATTTCAACCGTAGCAGAATGCGTATAGGTCAAAGCATGCCACGTCACCGGCAGGTTGTTTTCCCGTAAGTTATCCACTGCAATTAGTATTAATTGTAATATTTGGACTTTTACTTGCCAGAACCATGACATGATTATGAGGCTCGCTGTAGAGGAGGGCTCCGGAAATTCAGACCATCTGTTGTTCTTTGATAATGTGCACCCAAATCCAAGTACGCGGTGCTTTAGTCTTCCGCCTCCTTCGAAATGCCACCTCCGCTGCCAGGATGAAATCCAAAGACCTTGGTTCAACAGCTCAGCACCGTAACGGCTATATAGACCACTGCGGATAGTCCTCATTTTAAGAGACGAAACGATGGTCTATACAAATGCTGAGCAGAACCGCAGCTGCCAAATAATGGTTGCGCAGTAGGGGGATGCCAAGGGCTGGATAGAGTACCGAGGTCAGGAAATATATCCTGGACAGATTGGGTTCGGCACACACAGGACGAAAGAAATTCGATACATGTGGAATGGTCTTTCTTGCGCTTGACAAAAATTTGATGGCGAAGTGATGATTATATGAACTATACGATTAGAAATACTCTCAGTTGAGCTACATTCGGCTGGGATTCTTCGTGATATAAGGTAAGGCATGCGAACAAGGACACAACAAGAGGGAGCAACACAACACAAACACCGACTTTCAACTAAAAGTGCGTACTATGACGATATTGTGTAGACTTCCTTTTCCGACGTAGTGTACCCATTGAGTTGACAGTGGTCGATTGTGTTGTGTTGTTCTGTTTGCGTTTACAAACTTCATTTATGGCGAAGAGCGAGGAGTGTGGAATGACGAGGTATCTTGTGGAAGGGGCAAACACTTCTCACTTGTTGAAACAGAATAAATTGAAAACGCAGGCAGGCACCACAGCCGATATATATATATAGATTAGGTAGTAAATACACTGCTAGGATCATTAGGATGTTAACCGCTTGCGTTGAGCTGTTATTTGGCTTGCGTTTAGCTGTTAACTCTGTCGTGTTCAGCTCGTAAAGTGCAATCCTGAGGAAATTGTAGCAATTGCATTATAATATGAAACTAGTGGGATGATCTTGAGGTTGTTAACAGGTTGCCTCGAGCTGTTAGTTCTCAGCGCTCCTAATATGTCCTCTTTAGTACCCGAGTCAAACCGTAACAAATAGATAATGTGATGAAATCAGTGGAATGATCCTGAGGCTGTTATCAGGTTGCGTTGAGCTGTTAACTCTGTCGCGTTCAGCGCTCGTTAAAGTAGCGTCGTTGCTTCCCGCGTCAGAGAGTCGGTACCAGCCCGTCGACAGAAGACATTCGGGGTGACAGATCGTCTGTCCCCGTGTGATTTATGTCGCACTTGGTCGACTGGCGGTAAGCCACAGTGGCGCCGGATCGACGCCATCGCGTGGAGGCGTTCGGCTGGCGCCGTGTTGTCGCGTTTTACTCTACAACGTTTGAGTCAGGCGAGAAGGGATGATTCCTGTCCAGGAGGAACTCCTCTCGTCCTGTTTACCCTCCGAGTCCCGCGCCTGACGTGCGAGTCGTATGTGACACATGTTGCGTCTTATACCAACCTCCGGCACTCAGTCGAAGGGAGCCAACGCTCGCATTGTCAACACGCGGGCGCCGAAATAGAAGGCCTGGCCCTATGCCTTGACCGTGGGTGCCGGCTATGAAGAGCCTGCGCGCCATGTCGGGGGGAACTTTGAAAACCTTGTAAACAGAAGAAGAGAAAAAAAAGACGGAAAGGGTATTGTTTATTGCCACTGAGACATGCCGGCCTTAAGGCATCGTACGTATAGTGTAAACAGCGAAAGAGCACTCAGTAGAGGCGCCTCTACTTGAAAAGGAAAGAAAAACATTCGTGAAGAGCAGCGGTAACTATTTACGTACTGTGTATGCTGATGTTTTTGCAAACAGCTTAGATTTAAAGTTCTAAAAAAGCTGACAGGAAAGAAACGTTGCAGTGCAGAAATTATTAACAAGCCACTTCGACCAAACGAACGTTTTCACAAGGGAACCTTGCCTATAGGTTTTGCAGTAATTATGAGTACTGGAAAATAATTAAAAAGAAACCTCATGATGTTGCTATTGTTACTACTCGTAATTTTAGAATTACATTTTAGGTCTCAGCCGCACAGCTGGGGATGCTTGTAACGCGTCTGTATGCCAACGACTTCAGAAAACGCTGTCGAGGTAGCTCAGCTTGTGCCTTGAAGAGATGGCGTTATGATCTCGCATCTAAACCCAGTGTGTAAACATGCGATACGTTGAATGTCACGCCCTAGGAAGTGTGCCTTTGTGAAATTGGCACATTTGTTCCAGCATAGTAAAATACAAACTCTGTAGCAAAAGTTTTTTTTTTCTCGGTCGGCAACTTCATACATTTAGCACTGAATGTTAGTATAAAAGGACGCGGCACAAACTGATGATATTTAATATTACCGAGCACATTTTCCCCGGTATAACGATATAAAAGAACTTCAGCGAAAATTATTTGTTTTGTCTATTTGCAACCTAATGCTATTGGAGTTTGTTTCACTAAAAAGAAATTGCTTGAACCTACGATACTTCAGGTTGGCAAGAAAACATAATTAAAAAAGTGTGCGTACAACACAGATGTACTTAAGGCGTAAAAAAGCTTATATATATGAAAGACCCAAAAGAATGAGAAAGTACAAGAATATTTAGCGTGTTCCTGGTAGAGACAAGAGAACACGTGAACAGAGGAAGTGGATGATTGAGCCTCTATCTATGTGGCATTTGTGATTTGCTAAAGCAGTATGTCGTACGAAAAATGCCACATTTCTAGTCTTCGTCAATGTATTAGACTGCCAACTGCAAGTACCAAAATGAGGTAGTGATACATGCTTGGCTAACTTACGGTCGCTTCGCAATTGCGACAACAGTGCACGCATGTAAAACACAACCATGACTTGTTCGCGTAACGAATGGGTAAAAATGTCTCAGTTTATGATACTTTCTGCATTAACACTCATACTTTTTTTTGTAGCTGCAAAAGTTTCAAATTGGTGCCCAATGTCTACCATGTTGAATACCTTCTCAACCCGCCGCTCTGGTTTAGCGTTTTGGGGGTCCTAATGCTGATCCGAAGGTCGCGGCTTGAACCCCAGTCGCGGTGGCCACGTGCCATTTCTATGGAGATGAACTACTGCCGAAGTTCATGTGCTTATATTTAGACGCACGTTTAAGAACACCAGATAATAGTCGCTATTGCTGAAGTCGTCTACTACGGTGCCCCTCATAATGGTATCGGGGTTTTGGGGGCGCAAGACCCCAGCATTTAGTCGTGAATGTGGTCGCATTGGTAAGTGTTGGAAATAGATTGGAAGCTAGCGTCAGCGCTTGCCTCCGCGAGCGCTTCACGTGTTCGGTCGATCGTTCGAGTCTGAGGTGCTGCATGCGGTTGTTGTACTTGTATTTTCTCATGGGTTCCTTCTTTCTAGAGAGAGGAAAGTAGATCATTGAATCGCTCGACAGTATTTAAATGTAGCAGAAACCAAATTGTCACAAAGGCGTTGTAATAGAATATCTACTGTGCCGAAAGAACGGTCGACCGCGTCATGTTCCCTGACAACTATCGTCGCAGGTGTGTGAGAGGCACCAGTACATTGTCGATGAAGAAGTCACAAAAGCGTGACTCATGTGTCACAGTCTCCGCTGCTTGTGGAGAACTGGGATCGGGCAGGTGAGGCATTGTTCCGCTATCAGTGGTTACATTGCCCTTTACTCGAGAAATATGCGTACGGGTAATGTACTACCGGGCATTGTGCATAATGCAGCCTTAAGAGAGAGAGAGAAAGAAATGTCCTTTTACTCTTTTTTTCTGTGTGCTTACTTGCGACGTTATGACATTATATAGAGGTACGCGAGGTCGCTTTGGTGAAAACCGTATTCTCGTAGGGGAGTCATGCACTCTGAAAAATAAAGTGTCTTAGTGACTATTTTTCGTCGTGACTTTCCACGTATACGACTCTATTCAAAGAGGTGAAAAAAAAGTGTACTTGCGACTCTTTTTTGAGAGTCGTGACATACCGCGTGTACGACTCGCTTTAAAGAGGCGCGTTAACTCCCTTGTGGTTCACACGAGTCTCAGAAAGAAGTACAGTAACACCAAAAGATAGTTTAATTGCCTCTTTATACAGAGTCAAATACATGGCAAGTCACAACTCTCAAAAAAGATCCAAAGAATTCTCTTTTTTCCCCTTTTACGTTGCGGGAGCAAAGAGAGTGTTGATGTGTCTTTTTAAAGGGTGTAGTAAGGGCTTATAGCAAAAGATAACACGCACTCTTTACTTAGACTGTGGAGATCACTGTAATTAAAAACGAAACAAAGTAATATGACACGGCTAACGCGGCCGAAAAGAAGCTTGACGCGTAGAGCGGTCTCTGCTGAATGCGACGGGGTATGCAGAGAAGTCCGACGCGAAAAAAAAAAAAATGAAAGACCCTTAAGCTTCACCTTTAAAAGTTGAACGCGATAGCGGAATCTGGCCCCTAGTGTGCCCTTCAACCGCCTACTGCATACTTATTAATATTTTTTTGTTACATACACACACATACACACACGCACGCACATACACACGCACACAGTAGACTGCATCAGCGCGGGCGCGGGAATGGTACATACAGGTTTTTGATCTGAAGCAAGAGTCGCATGGCCTCCAAGATACGCGCCGAGCGCTCGCCATCTCGGAGGCCATAAAGTCTCACAATGCCTCAGAGATAGCAGCACATTACCTAGCGTTTGCTGTTTGCTTGATCAACGCCTCTGGAAAGGCATGATATGTTTTCCACTTTATGGACATGGTTGTCTCTTTTTAGAGCTGTTTGAAAGTTCATGTGTGTTTTTAGCGGTGATGGCTGCACTATCCCAACCTTCTTGAACTTGGTTAAACGCCTCCCAAATGCGCCTACAAATCGACGAATGGGCTCGTTTTTGTCATGACATATGTCGAAGAAAACGCGTCAAAGGGGCCCTAAAACACCTTTTTAAATAACCATGGAATGAATTCACTAGAAGAGCTTATTGCCTCACGTATTCAACACCGCAAAAATTCTAAGAATCCGTCCAGTGCGAGTGGAGTTACAAAGGTTGTCGCATGTTGAAATTGCATTCTCTCTTCTCTCGTCCCGACGAAAGCTCTGGAAGCCAAGCACAGAGGGGTAGCAGGGGCAAAGAAACCACGTCACCCGCGCATCGTGACCATTTGCACTTCTTCGTTTTTTTTTTAAATACGTGGCTTTTTCAGTGTGACCATGCACGTGCTCGTGGACAATAAGCGGCGTTCCGCGGCGACCTCTGTAACGAGCTTTCTCGCTCACGGACGATTTTTCGCTCACAACCAACGGGGTCGACGCCGACGGCGGAATTTCTGCGACACGAGCTCTCTAACGCTATCGCGTTTAAAAAGGAAAGCAAAAATTGGCCCCGTATCTGCATGTAATCTGCAAATGTCGTCAAAAGACGATAGTCTTGCGTGTGGAAAGACCGAACAAACATTTAATTGATGTTCTGCGCAAGAAAATTTGTGAATGGTATTCCGGAGGCGCTGCGTTACAGTGCCTCGAGCGTGCAGCGGAGGCGAACGAGCGCATCAATTCACGTCACACGTGAGACATGAGCGCCATCCTGCAGTTCTTTTCGGAAAACAAAGCTCGTGGCCATGAGACGGGCGTGCGCGCCCGTCTCAGAGGTGATAAGGTGTAGAACGCAAGGTGAGAGGTAGGTGCCACCACCGTCTCGTCTTAGCAAAGCGTTGGAAACACTCCCCGTTTCGTGCAAGCGTTGCATGGTCAGCGCAGCGTGATAAGCGCTACGGTCCTTAAAATTACCTATGTATGCCTTTTCTAATAAGAGACGAACATGCAGAATATATATGTGTTGTAATGGTGTCTCAGATATGCGCAATAATTGCTTTTTAATTGACAATCGCACACGTATGAACGCTGCTTCTTGAGCAACATTGGTAGGCGCTGCGGATGGGGTCGGTCGTTCGGGGTATCGGCTGGTGCTGTTTAGAGTACCCGGTTCGCAGTAACGGTGGACAAACAGACAAATGTACAGACAGACAGACAGACAGACAGACAGACAGACAGACAGACAGACAGACAGACCAAAGTTTTTGCGTGGAAGGTCCCCAAGAAAGACTATCGTCTTTAAAAAGGAACGCGTGCGTACGCACTCACACGAAGCGTAACCGCGTGTGCAAGCGTGAACCGCCCCACGAAAGGACTTGACTGATAAGCCGCCTGCGACTGCTTCTAATTGTCGCATATCTTTAAAATGGACAGGTCCCTCCCATCTGATTCACTTAGGATAAGAGACACTGTGTGCGGTGCTTTAAAAGAAAGAAACAAAGAAGGAAATCGAAAAGAAAGGAGGCAGGAGGAAAAACGGCAAGAGAGAAGGCAGGAACGTTACCCAGGCACACGCCCGGTTGGGTATGGCGGTATTATGCGAAAGGCAAAGGCGTTCACACGGGCCCGTAGGCCTCAGAAGGAGCAAGAGGGCTTTGACGGCCTTGCGAGCCGATTAAAGACGAGGACAGTGCTACACCAGCATCTGCGTGAAGAGTGGCCGATCGTCCAATTGTCGCAAAGCATCAGGAAAGAAAGGCGTGCAAGAGGCAACGTAAATGTTCGAACAGCGAATGAGCGAACGGGTGTGTCGAATTGCGAGAAAGCAAGCATGCGAGAATCACTTCTGCTCGCTGCAGTCGTCACATACAGTGTATACAGTCGGAACCACGCTCGTCCAGAGCCGCCAGACGGCCGCTTCAGCTGATATTTCTACACAACAAAAAAATGTGCAGAAATCAACGCCGTAATGACACCAAGCGTATTGACACAGCATTCTAGTCCTTCTGCTATAATCTAAGTATGAACGGAAGCATGTTGCTAATGCTAGGTAACGGCCGCGGACGGCGACAGCGTCAACATCCACGTATTCGACTGCTCTTATAGACAAGTGTGACTCACAGAGAACTATTGGTTCCCAGTTCTTAATTGATTATAGCCGCAGCGTCCTCAATACCAGTCAGGGCGAGCGCCCATACGAGTGCACTCACAGGCCGTGCTGTGAGTGCACTCGTATGTGAGTGCACTCGGTTGTGAGTGAACTGAGTGCTGTGAGTGCACTCGGTCCGCTCACAGGCCGTGCTGTGAGTGAACCGCGAGGCGGCTCATGGCGGAGAGCACTCGTATCGAGGTTGGTCTTACACCACCACGACCTGGGCGAGCATGCCTGTCGACTTTGTTTCTGCGGCAGTCAAGATATGTGCCGCTTGGCTGGCTCCTGTCGCTTGCGCAGTCCGGCGGGGTGGAAGTAAGCTTCCACTAAGCGGTGCGTAGTGGTGGTCTGCACGACTTCAGGCCTTGCGAATCATATAAGGAGTTCGGTAACGAAAGGAACTGGATTGTTTTTTTTTTTTGCTCTTTTTTTCTTCGTTAGTGTAACACGATGTCTGCCTGCTCTCAATGTGTTGTTTTGATTGTTTCTGCAATACTTTCTTCGTGGCTGAGATAAGGTAATTGTGAGCGGGTGATTCATATAGCACGTTCGCAACTTTTCCTTAGGCACCGTATTCTCGTTGAGCGAAAGCGTTAAATGTAGCTCACGTTTACTGTTATAACGGCCTTCAGACTATTTCTATTACGGGTATACTGCACACGTGGTGCCTGTACACGTAGGCAGCCGTCAAGGGCAGCTGCGCTCTGCAGAAATGGTGGAAAGATACAACGGTGACCAAACTTCTGATGTGCGTGCACTTTGGCGCCTTATGTCTAATATACCTTTTTATCGTGTAATTTCGTATTTCGCAAGAAGGCGGAAAGAGTACACCAACCCTTTATAACACCATGCGACAATGTTTAGTTACTTCGCGAAGCTCTCTTTCTTTTTTTTTGTTCATTCTCTTGAATAACATTTCTCTTTCGTGCGTGAACACAAATAGAAACGAATGAAATGAAAATAAAGTAAGGCTGGTGGGAGGAGGTAAATGAAATCGCGATGTTCTATTTGTTGAGGAGAAAAGAAAAAAAAAAGGGTTAAAAGCTTACACTACCAGAGAAAGCTCAACGTATGCACTGATAATAGCAATAAAAAAAGGAATACAGAGCACGTATGTGCCTTTGGCCGTTCATGCATGCAGAAAGAAGTCTGGAAGTGCTCAGTCTTCTGCGTCTGACAATCAGCCATACCCTTTCCGTGAATCTTCTCCACATGAAATAACACTATCTACTGGATGATTTTTTGCTACCTCTATAGTTTCCATTCCTTTTCATAAAGTATCGAACGCGTAGATTGAACTTCGAGAGGAGTTTGTGTGCTGCTGCGCTTGAGTGAGAAAGAAAATTAAGAAGCTCTGAATACGTTCATAAGATTTCCATTTAATAGTGTAATGCAAGAGATTTTGTAGCCCCGTTTTCGCTGGCTTCTCATTCGCTAGAGGTGGTCGCATATATAGATAGCAGTCTTCTTGAATGGTATCCCCGGCGTATAAGGTCAGAGAACTCCCTCATTTATATATATATATATATATATATATATATATATATATATATATATATATATATATATATATATATATATATATATATATATATATATATATATATAATAGAATTGTGTAATCTAATCGACACCAAAGTGCTGATTATTATTAATTTGTTTGTATAGCGTTTCGCCAAACGTATTGGCTCTATTTCATTATTAGTGTTCTTGTTTCGTTTATTCTTTTTGTTCTTGACATGTTCACTGTTGTACCATTTTATTCGCCCTCCCTGCTTGTGGGCTGTGGGGCATTGTTCCGGTAACAGCAGTTACATTGCCCTTTACTCGAGAAATATGCGTATGGGCAATGTACTGCCGGGCGTTGTCCATTGGTGCAGCCTTAACATACAGAGAAAAGAACGTCCTTTCACTCTTTTTTTTTTTCTGTGTGCTGACTTGCCATGTTATCGCTTTGGTGATTTGTACATAAAGAAAATAAATAAATAAATAAATAAATAAATAAAGAAATATTAAGAGTAGTCAAGAATGTTTTGCGTAAAGCGTTTCTATACCTTTCTTGACGCACTCCTATGCCGTTTGAAATTGTCTCGGACACGTCTTTTCATCTCGGCTTGCCATCTTATTGGGTTGGCCTCAGCTTTTGTGGCTCGTACCTCCGGACCCTTCTGTTCATACTGTATCTCACTTCCACTTCAGAACATGGGGGCGAGAGGGGGGGGGTGCATTTTGGCGTTTTCACTGAATATGTGTCTGAGGTTTATGTCGAAACACCTTTGTATCTTTCGACAGAGAAACTTCACTTGAACCTAATTCAAGGGGCGTCAGGAAAAAGTTCGCGGAAGTGGTTTCACTGTGTATCGGGAACTAAAGCCAAACGTTTGTTGTTGCAATAAAATTTGAGACCTTTTATTCGCTTCGCTGCTTATTTGATTGTGAATTTATGCTTACTTAGCATGTCTGCAAAAAATTCAGTAATTTTTGGGTGCTCTTCTACGCTTAGGACTTAAATGGTCATGAATTTAGTCACTGTGTCCAAGCTCTGATAAATTTTCTTCAGCACAACCTTCTGCAAGGCCTCGAAGGACGTCGTACTTATACCAGTATACATCGGCAGTGCTTCCTCAGATTAAATTCCTGGCGTGTATTTTATACTTCTTCCTCCTATACTCTTTTTAATACTGAGGTAGGACGCTCGCTGCAATCTCTTCTGCAGACAGAGTGGCACATCCCTCGGCGCGAGAGTCACAGGCGACATAGTCCTCTGAACGCAAGGTCTTTATCCTGTGTTTTAGACAATTTCGGGCCATTATGACGCGAGAGGCATTGAATGGTGTCACAAACCATGTTCCTGAAATGTACCCCGCACTCATTTCGTTCAAACTGAAACGCGTTAGCCTTGTGCTCAAT
>NC_051171.1:133985626-134002192 GCF_013339725.1 Rhipicephalus microplus
AGCCGCGCCGTGGTGGTCTAGTGGCTAAGGTACTCGGCTGCTGACCCGCAGGTCGCGGGATCGAATCCCGGCTGCGGTGGCTGTATTTCTAATGGAGGCGGAAATGTTGTAGGCCCGTGTGCTCAGATTTGGGTGCACGTTAAAAGAAACCCTGGTGGTCGAATTTTTCGGAGCCCTCCACTACGGCGTCTCTCATAATCATATGGTGGTTTTTGGACGCTAAACCCCACATATCAATCAATCAATCTGCACTAAGGGGAGGGGAAAGAAAGAGGAGAAGGAAAGCGGAAAACTTGGGCGCGCGAGGAAAAAAAACAAGATCGAGGGTGCTATAGCCTGTTCAATAGGTCATTAGCACGCAAAACATTCAATCAGGCCTTGACTTATTTTCTGTACGACGACGCGTGTTCCAGCAAAACACCGCGCGCACCTCGTTGAAGTCCGCGTCAGTTTTCACACTTTTCGCACTTTTCTATACTCTGGCAAACAACATTTCAACTGGTTTCGATTTCTGAACCACTGCCGTTATTATGTCTTCGTTGAGAGTTGCATACCATTGACGAGTACGAGGTGTTATTTTGGAAGTGAGATTTGTGTACACGCTGCTGGATGAATGCCCGACTCATTTGCGTTCGTTTGAAATAGATTGTACTTTCATATAGTCAAGATGCGATGTTGCGCTTGAATAAATAGCTGCGGCGTTTATACCTAATCTGTCCTAACCTAACATAACCAAACGGAATTTAACTTTTTCTTGCTCTTACGTTGAAATGTGCAAGGTTAGCGAGTGTGTTCTTAAGACATCACAACAGAAATTTATCGCTTGGGAATATATTTACACGAGAAGTAAAAAAAAATGAAAAAGAACAGATTCGTGAAACGTCGGGTAAGTAATATTACGTAATTATTTCACAGTTCGCAGAGAGAAAGAGAGAGCTAACGATTGCTCTGAGGAAATTAAAAAAAAAACGTTTGCGAAAATTTTCCACTGTCGCGTCGTCAGCGCTTGGCTCACAATTTAGCCCATTTCCTACAAACATTGCTGTCGTTTCTGCAGCAGTGAAACATCTGGAGCAAAACATCTGGCGTTGTAAATAGAGCGGTGTAGTTATCGGGCACGTTGAAATAACGCTGGCGTAAAGGAAAAAAAAACACTAAAAAGAAAGCACGTTGTATTTATAGCGCCGGTTTAGCTATACAGTTCCGGAGCTTTTTATCACGTATAGGTATAGCGCCGTCTATCACTTTGATCACTCACGGAAGCTTTACGAATAAGAATTTCTTGGGGTTTGAAACCCTGCGTCTTTCGTACAAAAACGGCGAGGCGCTATGTCCTATAGGTGTTTGAAATGGGAATGAAGAGGAGAGAGCTAGAAATAAGTTACACGAATTATTTCATGTTTATAGCGGTTTCTTCGGTGAGGGCAATTATATTTACTTTCTTTTATAAGTCACGAAGTAGGAACAATTCCAAAGCACCTCTTTTTTTAATTATTTCAATAGTTCTATGCATGAGGATAACCTCCCTTAGGTACAGTAAAATAGAATGTCAAAGAAGCAATGGAAAAGGCGATTTCATGCAGAGAACATTTCAGAAACTATTCCAAAGCACCTATTTCTTTATTTATTCCAATAGTGGTAGGCCAAAGGATTGTTGCCCTAAGGCACAGTAAAATACAATGTCAAAAAAGCAATGAAACACTTGATTCACGCAGAGAACATTTCAGTGAGCGAGCATATTGCTCTGGAAGACGCTAACAGAAAATAAGGGCGTATTGATTAACACCTCTATAGGACGCTTAATCAGCCTCTTTTATTACCTCGTCAGGGAAGAAAAGAAGTAATGAGTAAAAAGTTTGCCCCGTATCTGCATGTTACACTGCAAATGTCGTCGAAATATGATAGTCTTGCGTGTGGAGAGAGTGCACAAAACGTTTATTTGATGTTATGCGCGAGAAGATCGGTGAAGTGAATTCTGGAAGCACTGCATTATTAGAGAGTGTCGAACCGTGCAGCGAAGGCGAACGAGCGCATCGAGGCACGTCAGACACGAGCGCCATCTCGCAGTTTTCTTCGAAAACGAAGGAAGGCGTGCGCGCCCACTAAGAAAGATGCGCGTCTGTCTCAGAGGCGATAAGGTGTGGAACGCAAAGCGACGGGCAGGTGCCACCACCGTGTCGTCTTAACAAAGCGTTGGAAACAGTTGCCTTTTGAACATCGCGTTGCACTGTCAGCGCAGCGTGATAAACGCTATGGTCCTTAGAATTAATTGTGTGTGCCTTCTCTAGTTTAAAGACACGCATACAAAACATCGACGTGTTGTTATGGCGTCTCAGATATGCACATTAATTGCTTTTTAATTGGCAATCACAAAAGTGTGAACACTGAAGCTTGAGAATTATTGGTGGGCGATGCGGATGGGGTGGCCGTTTGAGATATTGTTTGGTGCCGTTAAATAGATCGATACCATGGACAAACAGACCAAAGTACAGACAGAAAGAAAGACAGAACTTTGGCGTCGAAAGTCCCCAAGAAAGTCGATCGTCTTTAATAAGATGTAGAAGATACAGTGAGAGACATAGAGAGGTCCTTCAAGTGAAACTCGAAAGGCTTGTTGTACTACACGCTTCGTTACGCCGGATACATGAAATGACAAATGAAATTATACGTATACAGGACGCACGATTAATAATAATAATAATAATAATAATAATAATAGCAAATATTATTGTTATTATTATTATTATTATTATTATTATTATTATTATTATTATTATTATTATTATTATTAATATCATTATAATTATTATTATTATTTGGTTCGTATTAGAAAACACAAGGACACAGAAGCAATAGGTAGGGAGGAACGGCTGACGTCTGCCACGTGTAGGGGCACAACGCCTGCCTTCTGCTTCGGAGAGATACAGAAGAAAGGAAATTAGAAGGGAAAAAAAGAGAGAGACAAAAGGAAAGGAAACAAAGACACTTAAACATAAATAAATAGTCACATGAAAGGACGCCTACAAGCGCGAGGCGAGGCCAAGTCGGTTTTCTTCAAGAAAGACAGCAGGTCTCGATAGACCTGGTCACGCCGCCTGGGAACGGGCAATCGTCAATGGTCGTCCACGTAAGTCCGATGAGTCTATAGTCCTCCTTAAGTAGTTTTTGTGGTTCGACGAATGTAGGACACTTAAAATGATGTGTTTTAGTGTGTCACAGGAGTTACATGACGAGCATATCGGACTGTCCGCGTCTTCTTGACGGCATGATCGTTCGCGCACTGACACAGAACGAATTCTGAACTTACATAAGAGGGCTCTGTCACGACGATTCAATCCACGACCGCGAATACAAGGAGGAAACAAACCGCTTGCGACATGCTGATCGAAGTGCTGCTTTAGAACATGTCGGCAAATCAGCAAGTGAGCTTTGTCGAACCGGCGGGAAATTTTTTCGGCAGACACACCCTTTGTGGTCACAAGTTGAAGCGTCGGGAACGGCCTCTTCATTTTCAGGAATACCAGCGTGCGAAGGTATCTCACTGGCAAATTAGGGACACCCCACGAGTAATAAGTACCTTGCGCACACGTTTAACATAGCATACTACGTCGAAGTGTGTATTGTTAAACTACCTTTTCTCAAAAACGTCAAAGGCGCCTTCTTTGCGTAGTGTCATACTGCAAAACACAAAAATTTCAATCCCTTCGTCGGACATTAAATTCGAGGCATCGCACTAAACCAGGCCACAGATTATGAAAGTTCGACATTGTAGAAGTGTCAATGACTATCACCTTGATTTCGGCTTTTAATTTTAGTTAGGGAGCATAACAGTTCAAATAATCAAATAGATGATAGATAGATGGGAAGGGAGGAAAAAAGGAAGGAAGGACGGAAGGAAGGAAGAAAGTAAGGAAGGAAGGAAGGAAGGAAGGAAGGAAGGAAGGAAGGAAGGAAGGAAGGAAGGAAGGAAGGAAGGAAGGAAGGAAGGAAGGAAGGAAGGAAGGAAGGAAGGAAGGAAGGAAGGAAGGAAGGAAGGAAGGAATGTAAATAGTCTAAAGGCCTTAGGTTCATGATGAAATGTTTTGCATTTAAGTGGGCATAAGTGCAGCAGAAGCGGGAGTTATGATGTGCCCGTTATGGATGATTTTGGGCAACGCACATGGGCACCACCATCTTGTGCTGTCAAGCGAATGTATTCTTAGTTTTGTAATATCACCACCTTAATTAATGAGGCCACGAAACTTTGACCACACTCACCCAAGCACTTTAATCATGCATATAGGCCTATT
Source organism: Rhipicephalus microplus (assembly GCF_013339725.1). Lineage (NCBI taxonomy): Eukaryota > Metazoa > Arthropoda > Arachnida > Ixodida > Ixodidae > Rhipicephalus > Rhipicephalus microplus. The sequence continues at coordinate 133,989,916 of NC_051171.1, forward strand.
GTATACCACTGCTCATTTAGCACCGAAACCCATTCATAAATATAGTCCGTCAAAAGGACGTCGCCAGCAGACGACGCCGATGAATGCTCACGTCCGTGTGCACCGACCGCAATACCGAGCTACGAGTTCATAACGGGATGAACGGCTGGGGGACGACGACGAGCGATATTAAATTGGAGTACACCCACCGCTGCGCATACAAGTGGCTTCTCGAGAATTGAGGGTAAGAGGATGTTCAGAATCGAGTTTGGCCTATTTCGACACGACGGGCGAGACGCGCCGTTGCTTAGACTTGGTGTCGCTCTCCTATGCACCCGTGGCCCCAGCAGCATTCTCTAGAAGCGCTTCGTTACGTATGCATGCAGGGTGTGGCGACGCGAACCGACGACGGTTTTCACGGCGGTCCGCGGAGAGCTGCAGCGTCTCCTCTGCCATAGCAGCGCTGGGTAATCACCTTGAGGGGGAAGAGAAGGGCCACGAGGGGGTCTTTTACACCACCATCGCGTGCGTACAATTCACTCATGCATGCCTAGATGCCGAGACCCTTGAACAACATTTGAACGAAGTGTTGATTGCACAGCAGCACCGAATACGCTTCTGTGTAATCAACACTTTCTTCCATCTGATTAGCTTGCGCTGTTTGGTGCGATCTTCTTCAGGATAATGAAGACTTGCTGTGTTACCCAGATCAACTATGGAGAGGAAGGTGTTCGCACAGTGTGCGCATTTCTCGCGGGGTATTCAGTGAGGGCCTCAGCGAGCGAAACTGTTGAGTTATAAAACATATATTCGCCCATAATGCTTACAGCGAGCTAGCTTGTGTCGGCAAACATCTACCTTTTCTGTAAACACAGCCTCTCTGTGTCTCTCAATGATTTTTACAATGTGTAATGTCACCGGCTCTACTCTTTGGCTGGATATACAGTTTGAGTGATAACTAGTTCGCGCAACTTATCAAATAACAAGAGAGAAACGAAGTATATTAGTATGGATTGTAAACCTCTAATTAAACAAGTCACCATAGCTCACGTGTCTGTTTTCAATAAATTTCATATAATTTTTTTCAATGAGATTTCGCTGATGTGCATTATTGAGTAGCCTTGCACAGGGTCCTGCTTGGCTAATTCGATGCAAACCTACTAGTATCTTTGATAAAATGATGGGTGTCGAGCCCTATAAGCGTTCCATAATTATAGCTAATGCTAAACTCACTGCCGATCTAGAATAAGATACAATTAAAAGACACGCGTGTCCACGAGGGGCACTTCCATATACTAAAGAGAGCAGTAGCGAGACTTCCGGTCGCCGTCACATGCGGGATAGTCACGTGACCGGAGCAGAAACGTCACGCACGACGTCGTTTGTAAAGTGGCACGTCGCTGTCAACTCTGTTTCTAGCAGTAGTGCAGTGCTGGCAAGATTATGCAAATAACGTATGGACATGGTGCGTCGTTTACAGGCCATCGTGTGATACAGACTGACCGCTGGCACTGGCATAAAAGCGATGCTAACGGAACTCCAGGTAGAACCATTCTAGTTCATTCAGATTTCACAACGATGCTGTGACGTCATACCTGACACTTCCGATCGTCACGTCACTCGCCCGCATGTGTCGACGATTGGAAGCTTGGCCATTAGGATATGGAAACAAGCGTTAACGTGCCCTGAATGACCTTCTCATGCGCTCACGTGACCCAGCCGGGGGCTGATTGATTGATTTGGGAGGTTTAACGTCCCAAAACCACGATCTGAGTATGAGAGACACCGTAGTGGAGGGCTCCGGAAATTTCGACCACCTGGGGTTCTTTAACGTGCACCCAAATCTGAGCGCAAGGGCCTACAACATTTCTGCCTCCATCGGAAATGGAGCCACCGCAGCCGGGGTTTGATCCCGCGACCTGCGGGTGAGCAGCCGAGTGACTTAGCCACTAGACCACCGTGGCGGGAAACCCAGCCGGGCGCTGCACTACAATCTTACCTCTGTGAGTAGCCACTCCAATGGAGTTCTGTTACTCTCACTGTGCATCATGCGACACATGTGTACGTTCAGGTCGTGAATAAATTAAGTATCGGTATTTTAGAGTAAGGACACATCATTCTATTTTGTGCTGTCCAAATGTGTTGTCCAAACGTTGGCAGCGCCGTTGTCATGCAGTCCCGCTTTCGAAGGTGCACGCGTAGTTACCAGCGTTGTATCACCCAAAAAAATAAAATCCACAGGGTCCCTTAAGCATTCAATCAAGATGACTGCACGGCAAAAAAAAAAAAAAACGTATCTTTCTTCTCAGCCGATGTATTGATGCTGCCCCGCCACCTATCGAAAGCTTTCTGCACCAAAATATGTTTTTGCACTGCTTCCACGATTGGAAATATGTCGCCTAGTTTTTTTTTTTTTTGTTGCAATGCCTCCGTGATCAGACCACTTTTGACCAAGCTACGACGGGCGGCTATGACCTCATCATGCGACGTTACGTTACGTGATGTTACGATGACGCCATAATATTTGATCTTACTGACGTCGTCGTGACGTCTTATAGTGGAGGTAATTTAGTGAGGATGATTATTTGGATCACTCGTCACCGATGACACAAAACGCAAGATGCCGCCAACGCGGTACGCTGACAACGCCGCCCATACTTCGCTTTTGACGATGCTTCTATAAGGATTCCGCCTTAAAACTACGGAGCCAATTAGAAGCACTGTCAGTGTCGCACGCTCAATCATTTCCGTAGCGAAGCGAGCATATAGCGTTCTGCGTTTACGTTCCCGTAGTGCTTATCCTTGGTTTCGTGTACCACTTTCGAAAGAAGAGCGCTACGGTGCACGGATGGCAAGACTTTCTGGAACTCATAAAGGACCACTCATAAAGGACTAAAACTTCTAGGCTATAGTTCAATGAAATAAGGAGTGTGGAAATTTTTTGCGCCACGCGCTTGCCGAAAACAAACGAAACAAACATATACCGAAAGAGAGGTAAACAAGTGCAAACTGGCGCAGTGTGCCCATAAAAAAGAACGGGTTCAAGGTGTATGTTGGTTGGAAGGACAACTTATTTTTTCTGTGCGCAGTAAAAGGAAAATGTATGAGAAAGAAAGAAGAAATAAAAAAAAGAGAGAAAAGAAGTCTGTTAGCGGAAGAAGAAAAAGGGAAGAGGGAAGCGGAGAGGGGTGCAAGAGGGCGAACGTACGACCTCCTAACCCCTCGCTCGGCCTCGCTCATTAAACGCGCGCGTCCAGTACCTGCTAATGATCCAGTCGGTCGTCGCGCGGCTGTACAGGCGACCTCGCCACGAAAGTTATGGCATCACATTTTAGCCACTCGTAACGCGGCGGGGACCCGACCGCCGCCGTCTGCTCTCTTTTTATTCTTACGATGTGTAAGTTCCTCTCGAAAACGTTGCTGTTGTGTGGCGAACGCTACATGTAATATCTACAGTGAGAAGGGTAACGGTCTCGAGGGTCACTGATTTTGACGGATCCACTGCCCTATTCGGAGAAAGCAAAAACGAAGGATGTCGCGTTAGTTAAGTGTATCGACATCGCATTGATTTGTAACGTTAGCTCATGCAAGTGACATATATACTGCGTCTTCACGTCTGACAAAAACATGCTTGGTTACATAATACCGAAGCGAGAACGAGAAATTCATAAGAACAAAGAAATAAATACCTTAACAAAGAAACAAATAAACCATATCAACAAGCAAACAATAGCAAACGTACACTACATAGACAAGCCAGCAAACCAACAATTGCAAAAATAAACTTTCAAGAAAGAAAAATGAGAAAAAAAAGAGAGAACCAGATGCCAAGCACACAAACTAACATTAGGCAAGCAAAAAAAAAGAAAACAACTGCATCAGAAAAGAAAACCAGCTTCGCACTCCTTTATTTATTTATTTATTTATTTATTTATTTATTTATTTATTTATTTATTTATTCATTTATTTATTTATTTATTTATTTGTGCTCAGGGCCTTTCGACATTACAGAGGGAAGTGGGCTACATGAGAAACAGACAACATCAATAAGTAACAAAAGTAACATACTTCACAATTAGTACAACGTTCGTTAATTATACAATATTAGCTAAGTTTGACAGACATCGCTTACAACTAGAAAATAAGTAATAATAATAATAATAATAATAATAATAATAATAATAATAATAATAATAATAATAATAATAATAATAATAATATGCGTGAATTTTTGCTTATACTAAATTAGCTGGGTATGTGAAATACAGTGATGGAACAAAAACTGCAGGTTCATTTAATTGATTGATTGATTGATTGATTTGTGGTGTTTAACGTTCCATAACCACCATATGATTATGAGAGACGCCGTAGTGGAGGGCTCCGGAAGTTTCGACCACCTGGGGTTCTTTAACGTGCACCCAAATCTGAGCACACGGGCCTACAACATTTCCGCCTCCATCGGAAATGCAGCCGCCGCAGCCGGGATTCGATCCCGCGACCTGCGGGTCAGCAGCCGAGTACATTAGCCACTAGACCACCGCGGCGGGGCTGCAGGTTCATTTAAGACGGAATGATATGATTGACAGGTGCAGCATTAATATTATGCGATAAAATAGGTAAGTGACATAGGTTCATACAAGGGCTTCTTACTGTACAATGTTGTGTAATGCTTTACGAAAGTTCTCGCTAATAATGGTAACAATATCAGCCGGAAGGTCATTGCAATCACGTGTGATGAATGAGATATGAATGACTTAAGAAAAAAAAAAACATGTGGTGTTACACGCGCAAATCCTAACTGTGTGTTGATGATCAATGCGGTGAGATTAGTAATATGATCGTTACATGAATTATAGCGAAGTATACAAGCGATGACGCTCCGTGAGCACAGTCGGGCACTTTGTAGGTCCGAACCGTGGCATTCTGCGCGAAGGGTCAGGCGTTATCGGTGGAATTGAAACATTACGCTTGAATCAGGCGTAGAACTATAGTGTGGAACTATATGTTTATTTCATATACAAAGTGGGACGCTCAGAGATGTGCACTCCGCAATGACGCGCCGTTTTATCTATTGGTTGTTACCTGTAAGGTCCATGTCTTTTTCGCTATTACAACCTGTTTTTGATAAGTACTGATCTACCCAATGATGCTATTTGCACGTTTTTTTCGTGTTACAACCGCTTTAATACACCGAGTGCACTCGAAGTCACTTCAATCATCGGCACTGCATAGTCTGGCCGCCACGACGCTTCGGCATCGAGTCAATCTGCGCAAAATTCGTCTTCATTCCGCTGTGCTGACCTGCACATAATGGAAAGCTGGTGTTGTACACGTGGAAGATCGTTCTTTAGGTATTGTGTTTTGGTCCCGGAAAAGAAGGTAACGTGTATATAGAATGCATTGCCGGCTCATTAGTGAACCTTTATTAACGCACAGTATTGCGCGGTCCAAAGTTTGCCAGTTTTTTTTTTTTACTTTGCTATCACCGTCATAGTCTTCAATGCTCTTGTCCATGTCGCTGCAGTCATTGTCCCGGATTTCCACGCGCATGTGCAAAGGAGCACCAACGCTAGAAGAGCAGCTAGGAGAAATGCAAGGGAAAGAGGTAGATTAACGATTTCGAAGCAAGGAGAGAGAACATTTAGAGTTGTGAGAAAAGTTATCTATCCTGCGCCAAAAAAAAAAAAAGAGTTTATCACCAGGAATATCTCATAAAGACAAGTTGTAACAACGCGGGAAAAACATGAACGGACATTTCACGTGCAGTGCGCAGACACAGACACCCTTCTGGTCGGCAGCCGAGGACTGTAACAGCTACACTAACAATACGGACTAATCCAATCCTAAAGCTAAACATTTTGGAATTGCCTTCCGATAATAATCTCCCAGCTCAGAAGTTTCACGCAACTAAAGAAAATCGCAACACTGTCAACGCTTTCGCAACCAGAAAAGGCACGCTTTCGTCCTTCCTTCTCACACCGCCCGTGAACAATGTGAAAGGCAGCGCCCTCAAGTCTACACTATCGCCCCCTCTGAAGAAAGAATAAAGTTAATTCCAAAGAGCCTTGAAATAAACCCACTTATTTGGCTCGAGCAATTCTAAACTTGTAACCTTAACCTCTATGATTGTTCTATGCTGAAATTTCCGGGCGCTGCAAATCTTAGCTGGGCACTTCCGGGTACTTCAGTTTCGGGCTCTTCGTATCGCTTCTGGGAATTTCAAACTGTCGGGCACTTCACTTCACTTTGTAATTTAAGCGCCTTCACGGTGGTGTTGTGGCCAGTTCTGCCTATATTAGGCGGATCGGGTCTTCCTTTATCATCCAGTCGCTTGCAGTGTTTTGGGGGCTTGCACGCGTTTCTATTTCATTGTAGTTACTTCAGTTCGCTGATAGCGCGTTTGTAGAAGACTCTCTGTAGCTGCAGTGATCAAATATGTGATCTTGTAGACTGTTAGAAAGTAAATATTTACGCTCGTTCACATTTCAACAGTTTTACAATGTGTTTCAGCTGCTTTTCGATTATTATTTTAAAACATGGTTTCAAGACTGAGAAAACTTGAACTTCCAAATGTTTTGAGTCTCTTCGTAAGAGTCACGCTGCTTAATTTAGGATTATTGAGGGATAATCACTCGTTTGATTGGCCACGTCTGGCAGCTCTGGGTATATTCGGCGACAACTCATCCATTGACATTGCAGCGGAGGCAACAGCGGCAGGGCTTCCGTACATTCGCGTTGTTACGCAAGTAATTGATTGATTGATTGATTGATTGATTGATTTGTGGGGTTTAACGCCCGAAAACCACCATATTATTATGAGAAACGCCGTAGTGGAGGGCTCCGGAAGTTTCGACCACCTGGTGTTTTTTAACGTACACCCAAATCTGAGCACACGGGTCTACAACATTTCCGCCTCCATCGGAAATGCAGCCGCCGCCGCCGGGATTCGATTCCGTGACGTGCGGGTCAGCAGCCGAGTACCTTAGCCACTAGACCACCACGAAGGGGCTTGTTACGCAATTAGTACGGCAGCTTGAGGCTGATTTTGGTTTCGCTCGCTCCAATAGTTGACGTGTTCAGAAAGTATGTGCACGAGAATGTCAGTGGGAGGAAAATTTGGTTGGGTTGGCGTACATTTAGTGCCATATCACGAGTATAATTTTTCGGGAGAACTAAAGAGTGCGTTTGCGGCCACAAACAGACCCACTATTCAGCGTATAAATAGAACAGGTTCTATAACCGTTGCATGCTACGTCATGGACGCCATGTTCTGAAAATGGGTGGGCTTAAAAGGTGGTGCTAGCTAAGAAATAGACAGAAAAGGAAGGTAATCTCGCAAATCTAACAGTAACTGCATTTTACGTACGATGACACAACCATCCATGTCCGAGTCTCATAATAAATAAAGCAGCATTTATTCCAGCAAGGCAAAACGTTCAAACTATCGGTAAACTCAAAATATGAAATTTGGGCGCGGTCCAAAGACATGCGTTTCGGTTCTGTAGTTCCCCCTGTGCTGTCTAGAAAAGTTGCCGCCGAGTATAGTTGTACGCGTAGCGCATCGCTGCCAGCACTTGTGGGGCAAGACGCACGTTCGGGCTGGATCATTAGGAGCTGCATGACGGCAGTGGACTGCAATCGGCAGCCGTGCTGCTGCCGCCACTCTCTGTACTACCACGGTCGCGCGGTACTTTTCCAGCGTTGCCTTACACAGTGTCGTCGGCGTGCTCTCGTGTTCTCGGAAATGGAAAAAAAAATCGAGGCACTCGATCCTCCGACGGCGTCGAGCGTTTCGGCTTTCCTTCAAGGTCCATGCGCGTCAGACGTGTATGGTGGGGCACGTCGACGACCGGAAGCCTTGTTTTTGCCGGCGTCGATTGAAAGCTCCAGTTCCTACGCGGACGTCCGCAGAGAAGTGCGCTGAAGGCGATACACTCATACAATGAGCACACGATAACAGTGCCTTACTGCAGGGGCGTACCTAGAAATCTTTCTCGGGGGTGAAGCACGCGTAGGAGGAAGTCAGTCCGGCCCCAATTATGTAATCGGTAAGGGTATGTGGGAATGTTGGTGTATCATTATCTCTTTGTGATAGTGCAGCAATGAATGAGGGCTCAGGGAGGGAGACACATGACGAAACACTGAGCTAACTTCGAACAAAAGGTCTCTTTACCTTTTAATCCTATCCTTTAATCCCTTCTCTACGCCCATCCCTCGTGAGCTACTGTTGAGGTGTCCTCCCCCTGAGAGACTGTTACGGGGCTCACTTTTCTCTTATTTTCATTTAATGTCACTCCCCCCCCCCCACCCCCCCCCATTTTGCAGTGGTATAGAAAGCCTTTAACGTTGCTATTGCTGTCTTTACATGTTCGCACGGGTGTTTGTATGTGTTCGTGTATATATCTAGCAATGTAATACATAAAAAAAGTTCGTTGGGGGAGAGGGCTTTCAAACCCGACCCTCTGGCTACACCACTGCCTTGTAAAGTAGCCTTACTAAGCGTATAGGGTCACTGTCTTCCGAATGCCATTAGCAGTGTACTTAAAAATATGCTATATGTATACGGTTCTGTCTTGACTACTGTTAAAGTGAACGCCCTGTTTTGTTTTTGTCATCGATTACCGTTGATGTATGGCGCAAGGATGTGAGGCTAAACTCTGAATGTGTAAGAGTCATTCTGATAGTACAAACCAGATGATTTTCATTGATTGGGGTTAAATAATGAAGTTTTCTTTAATGAACTCGCTGTTCTGTCTGACAGTGTACCGCACTGTATGGCAATGTTTACGCCTAAATCAACAATATTGATACACAAGAGCCGGCACAGCCTTGCTGCATGAAAGAGAAAGACGACGTCGCTTGCTGATTGTTGATGAACTGTCGCCATCTTGTTCGCCAACTTGGTGTACACGGGCTTTCTATGTGTATTTTATATTTTCCAGGTCCCTACATTGGCCCCACTTGGCTTAGTGGACCTTGGTCATCTAGCTTGCGATAGCCGATGCTGCGTTCGTAACAACGACCACTTTTACCCCGCCACGATGATCTATTGGCTAAGGCACTCGTATGCTGACCCAGAGGTCACGGTATGGAATCCTGGCTGTGGCTGCTGCACTTCCGATGGAGGTGAAAATACTGTTGGCCCGTGTGCTCAGATTTGGGTGCACGTTAAAGAACCCCAGGTGGTCGAAATTTCCGGAGCCCTCCACTATACGACGTCTCTCATAGTCATATGGTGGTTTCGGGACGTTAAGCCTCCGATAATATTGTTACGCCACGTATGTGCCGGACGAAGAAGGAAAAAGAAGCAAGGGGTGTGGAAGAAGAAGATCATCATCATCTGCCTGCGCCGATACGGCTCGTCCCTCGAACCGTGTATCAATAAACCCCCAGACGCCTACTGAGGTCGTAACAGAGTGGTGGAAGGTGCTGGGTATAGGAACCAACGACGGGACCGCTACCCCTCGGATTTCGCCGGAGTCGTCGCCTCGCCGGCCTGCCTCCTTCTTTGGCCATCATGCCTGACGAAACAGAAGCTCGGGAACCAGTCCCCAGCAGTTCTTGGCCGTATCACAGAGAGCCACGAACCTTCTCCGGGAGGGCCAATGACGACGTGGACTCATGGCTCAAACATTTCAAGCGAGTAAGCAACTGCAACAAATGGGATGCTGCCTCCCAACTGTCACGCGTTGTTTTCTACCTCACTGATGTTGCCCTCGTTTGGTATGAGAACCATGAAGATATTCTGACAACATGGGAACGCTTTGTTGAAGAAATCAAGAAGTGTTTCGGCAACTCAGCTGCAAAAAAGAAGCTTGCCGAGCAGAGTCTTGCACAGAGGGCCCAGCTATCCGGTGAGACCTGCACCGTGTATACTGAAGAGATTTTGAGGCTGTGTAGGGAAGTCGATTCCAGCATGTCGGAAGAGGACAAGGTGGGGCATTTGCTGAAGGGAATTGCAGAAGATGTTTACAACTTCCTTATTAGCAGGGAAAGCCTGACTTCAGTGTCTGACGTTGTACGGCACTGCCGCACGTTTGAAACCCTGAAGCAGCGCAGAATAGCGCCTAAGTTTGGTCGTCTGGCAAATGTCACCTCAGTAGCCAGCATAGAAGCGGCCTCAACTGGTGACCTTTCGGCAACCATCCGCCAAATTGTTCGGGAAGAGTTACTCAGACATGGCGAAATGACACGTGAACGGGCAGCTGCCACGTCTCCATCCTATTTCCCGCAGGACACCACTGCCCCACAGCTTACAGTTTATGAACATCCATCCGTCAACGCAACGGAGGTTGCAGGGCCTCGGCGTATTCAGCAGTCAAGTCCGGTTTTTTACGAGCGATCACAGTACCCTCAACGTTTCCGTTCCGTACGCCCATACCACCCACCGACAACTGATTTCATTGAATCTCGGGCTTACGCGAACGCTCGCAGACGTGAACACTTCGAAGAACGGCGACGACCTCGTCCTGCGCCTGTGTGCTACAACTGTGGTCTGACTGGTCACATATCGAGGTATTGCGATCGTTCGCGCATACCACGCTATGATCAGTGGACAAGCTTGACCGATAAACCTGCTGTCCCACCTTTTCAAGGACACTGGCCCACCGACTCAAGACCCGGCAGCAGCTTCTGGCACGGACACTGGCGCAACAACTCCCCTGCCTCTGATCGAAGTGTGACGCCACCTCCTGCGCCTCGATCCCACCGGTCTCCATCGCCACGGCGCCGCCCATCGTCACCACATCAGGAAAACTAAACAGTGCGGCCGATGGGGGTGAGGTCGCTGGTGACTTGCTGCAAAACGAAATACCCCCGTCTGTGTTGATGTTCAAGAACAAGGTAGAAGTTTTTGTTGATGGTGTGTGTACGATGGCTTTGGTGGATACTGGTGCTACAGTTTCGATTATGAGTGCTGCTTTTAAACACCGTTTAGGACAAAAGGTGATGTTTTTGTGGGAGAAGGCAACAACATTCTGTGGCGTTGGTGGTAACTCGCTGTGTCCCATTGGTGTCTGTACCGCAGAAGTGTGCTTGGGTGATCAAGTGTTTGTCACAGAGTTTACGATTCTTCCAAGGAGCACACACGACATAATCCTGGGGATTGACTTCCTTCGAATGTGTGGCGCCACTGTTGATTGTAGAAATGGAGAGGTGTACATATGTGATGCTGCCCCTGGAGAACTATTAGAGAATTCAGACAGGGAGCACGGTGCGCTCCGGGTCAGTGAAGATAGCATTGTGCCGGCATTCTCTGCAGTCTGTGTTCCTGTACACTCTTCACGCATTGAAAACAGTGACAGTGCGTTCGACGCATTAGTGGAGCCCTTTCATCTCAGTTGCATTAAGAAGAACACATTGGTGCCGCATTGCATAGTGTCACTCGTTCAAGGACGCACAGGACTATGGGCGGTAAACTGTTCAGCTGAGTCGGTGGTTCTACCAGGAGGACTGAAGCTTGCCAAGTTCAAAACATACTCACCGATGGCAGTGGCTGCCCTCAGTGATGCTCCAGGTGGGGCCTCAGCCAATACTTCTACGGCCGATTCAAAACTTTTACCTATGATCGACAAGTCACTTACTACTGACAAACGCCGCATGCTTCTGGACGTTTTGTCGAAATACGTGGCGATTTTCGATTTTTCCCATGACCATGCGCCCTCGATTCCCGCGTCTCGGATTCTCCACAGGATAAACACGGGAACAGCACAGCCCATCCGCCAGAAACCCTACCGAGTGTCGCCGTCTGAGCGCAAGATAATTGATGAACAAGTGCGTGATATGCTGCAGAAGGGTGTCATTCGAGAATCATCGAGTCCTTGGGCGGCTCCCGTGATTCTAGTCAAAAAGAAGGATGGTACCTGGAGATTCTGTGTGGACTATCGCCGTCTAAACTCCGTCACAAAGAGAGATGTCTACCCTCTCCCACGCATTGATGACGCTCTGGACTGCCTCCATTCAGCATCCTACTTTTCGTCCATAGACTTACGCTCAGGCTATTGGCAGATACCTGTGCATTCAATGGACAAAGAAAAGACGGCTTTCGTTACTCCGGATGGACTATATGAATTTAACGTGATGCCTTTTGGTCTATGTAACGCGCCCGCTACATTTGAAAGATTCATGGACACCATTCTGCGCGGCCTGAAGTGGAACATCTGTATGTGTTATCTTGACGACGTTGTTATCTTCGGGCGTACATTCAGTGAACATAACGAAAGGGTAGAGCTGGTTTTGAAATGTATTCGAAATGCTGGCTTGGTTCTTAATGCAAAGAAGTGTCATTTCGGAGCTCGAC